>JAOBAZ010238398.1:0-17028 GCA_026546875.1 Pteroeides caledonicum
AGGCGTATACCCATAGTATGTACCCGTCGGCACACTTCGTAAATAAAGGCCCACAATTACAACTGGTCATCAGTTTTGAAATAAAGAACATGCGTTGCTGGACAAGTTTGTGTATTTTGCGCTTATTAACTTGCTATGTGCAAATTATATGATATAAACAAGCGACCGAGATTGCCGCCATTTTGACCTCGGGACACGCTCACGACCGTCTCCAGAGATTCTTCCATTGGAAGATTCATTTTATAGTCGACTATAGCGTTTACGCTTACTGATTTCATTTTTACTACGTACCTGATGTACCTCCCCCTCTTCCATTCCAAACTATTTCCCCCCGGAACCAAAGATAGTTGTTTTAGAATATTTTTTGTTTTTTCCTCAGACACAATCAGTGACCGAGATCTTCGTCGTGTTGCTTATAAACTAAAGAAAGACCAGTGGTGTCGTTTAGGGATATTACTGGGACTTCCCGACGCTGATATTAGTGGAATTGATCAACAGAAAATTGGAAAAGAAGAGAAAGCATTTCGTATGTTATGTCAGTGGAGGAAAGAACATGGAACGAATAATCAAGTGTCGCAATTAGCGTCAGCTCTGGAGGAAATTCGT
Organism: Pteroeides caledonicum; assembly: GCA_026546875.1. Classification (NCBI taxonomy): domain Eukaryota; kingdom Metazoa; phylum Cnidaria; class Anthozoa; order Scleralcyonacea; family Pennatulidae; genus Pteroeides; species Pteroeides caledonicum. Next base: position 607 of record JAOBAZ010238398.1, read on the forward strand.
AGAAAAGACTTAGGACAGTTTGTTACAGACTTATTCATGGCGAGGAAATCTAAGAAAAAGTTAATTGGGTGGTAAGGTAGGAGAGCTTGAAAGGAATCGGTGTGGTATTTATTTGGACTTTTTATTCTTTTGTCTGTGATCGCCACAAATTATAATTGCAGTGTACAACAACGAGTGGTAACCAATACCTAAACCATACATCTCATACATTCCTTTTCATTTCGTGAAAAAATGTCAATTTTATTTGGCCTTAAACACGATGGGTATCACATTTTCTGGTCAATTGCTGGTCAATATTTTTCAATATGACGTCACATTTATTTTTAACACTAAAAATACTACAAATTTTTGAGCACCGTGAAGATGGTATCTTTGAGAAAATGTAAAAACATTCACAATCGGGGGCTAAATGGTTAGGATCCGTGGCTTTAATAGAAACTTCGTTCAGGGAAATCAGTTTCCTCAGACAGAAAGTTTAATTTCTTGGTCTGAACGTCATTAGCGTCGCATGAAAGTTCACAAGACAAAGAAAATAGTTCAGTACGCCAAAAATGTGGAAATGGGTTTGATATACGCGAACTCCCGTCATATATGAGCTGATATATACAACTATAAGCTCTTTGCCAAGTCAGAGACATACGACGATAATTAGCAGAATAACTGTTTTATTCTATGAACAAACTTTATTAAAGCTATATTGAGCTTTCTCTACGAGTAGGATATCGGCCAATATACTACTAGAAGAGAACCAATGAGATTGCAGACCAGTGACGTTTTATCTAAGTTTCTAGTAAAAGTCGTTTCTTTTCGTAACTCGGTATATTGCTTGTCTTCCATTCCTGTACCCAGTAAATGTTGCTGTTTTGCTTAGACGTTGATATTGGGTGTCCCCAAAAATGGGACATTATCTCAAGACACTTTCATTTTGAACTTCGCATCATCTGATTCACTAAACATTCACATAGTTGTAAATAAATATCAGTGTGTGTCAATTTGGTTAACTTAATGGTTTGATTCAAACTACAACTGCACATCTTATACATATTTCAAAATGTAAAACAATATTTTTAATATATGAGTTAATATATTATTTCCTTTGCAAAGTAATATTTTGAGGTTTTCCCTGAGTATCAACTATGTTGACTTTTTCATTTATATGTCCATCGAACGTTCTCAAGAGGATGTCTTTAACATTCGGGCTTGATTGAAAAATTGAAGATTTGCTGAAATTGCTGGGTCTTTTAAGGCCCTGTTTATGTGGAGAAGAGTTGGCTCGGGTTGTAGGGACACCCTTTTAACCTAGCCACCTTTGCTGTGCGTTTAGCTGGGAAGTTCGCGACGGTGTTTGCTGCCTGTTTAACTACATGTAAGTCCAGCTTGTTTCGAACTTGAGCAGGAACAACTTTGCCTCGTCCAGCCGAGCTAAATCGTCTATATGATGAAAACTTGACTGCCAGGGTCACCCTCTGTTGAAAAACGGTGACCCTATCAGCCGAGCCAAGTGTAAGGCGCTCTCACGTAAACGGCTATCTTGCATAAAGAAATATTTTAGGAGAAGCTGGCTCACCCGGGGTGACTAGGGTAGGAGGGTGTCCCTATTACCCGAGCCAACTTTTCCCCATGTAAATAAGGCCTAAATATTTTTAATCTAGTTTTGCCAAACGATCATGTTATGTCAGAAATGAAGCACTAAATTTGCATATTACAAAAGTCAAAAACTAGCATAACTTGGGTATAAAGCACTGAAGCAGTTATATAGTTTTAAGGGTTATTTCCTACGACAGAATATCATTTTAATAAGCTATTTCTGAATTACGTTTTGGTGACTTCGAATAATACCTCCATGACAAAGTTCGTGCTAAAACGTCATGTGCGAAATTGTAGTTTAGCCCGAAGTCTCGTGATGAATACCATAGTCACAAAAGCTTGATTCGGAAATGGCTTATACTAACAGGACTAGGTTGTTTCGAAGATTCTTGAGTAATCGCTTATTGTTTCGTGTTTTGTCACCTTATTTGACAGGGAATACGATAATATACTGTATAATGATGCTGTAAGTCATAGATAAAAATATTAGAGAAATATTTCATTATTTCTAACACGTTTTAGACAATACGAAAAACGTATTGGCTGAAGCGAGATTTGAACTCACACCTTCGGGATGCCGGTGAGCTATTTAGCCACGGGATTGGTGGTGAGTTTTTATCCAATTTAAGTGCACGAAAGGTCTGGTAGAAATTTGTCCAATGTAATTTCCTTGTAAAGACACATTTATACTATCAAATGTGTGGAAGTCATTATTGAATTTGTGGCGTACATCAACTAGTCACCCTCCGTGAAAGAAAACGCGATTATCTCAGCAGAGTTCAAAAAAACTGGAAAATAAGTTAAAACTTATTATTGCCATTATAACTTTTATTGGCAAAAATGGAAATTAAGTTGCAATGGCAGACTTATGTTATGGAATCACTCGTTTGTTATGAATAAGATCATTTTTAAAAGTGTTGAAACGAAAATTATCACTGTGTTATCTGAGAGATCTCTTAAAATGGATTTGTAAGTTATTTTGCAGTTTTTCGTTTACTTCTCTCGTACCTGCTTCTCTGCTGGTTTTTGTCACAAGTAATTCAATTGTAAAAATGCATCATTGCATGGGCATGATCCCGTTCGCACTTTTTTATTTGGGTAGATATTTGTTCATGGCATTATTTTTTGCATTAGTGTTTTGTAGTTTGCTTGAGTATGTTTAATTATTACACTGTCTTATCAAACTGAAGAGAACTGAAACGAAACAAAATTTCTTGAAGTTCGGCCAGTGTTGTCAGCAGTTTGACACCAAAACTATTAATCTTTTTCAGGCTTTATTGTATTTTTTACCAATTGATTTAATGGTAATGGTAACTTGAAGTTTAACATTGTTAAATAAGCTAAAAATGTTTTACAAACAGACCGATAATTACATTTTCGTACTAAGAGCACATAATACTTCACACAGTAAGTTATCGCAACTTATAACCTGACTGATCAAATATTGACCAAATTAATCTCGAGTCACAGTTTTTCGGGTGATCCACTAATGATCATCAAGTTCCTGAATCACCCTTAATATCCACATCAGTATCACCACGAGTTCCGCCGTAAAGACACCAGCGAGTAAGTTCCTTTATTTTAGTATTATCAATAGTTCCATCTTCAGATTCCATGAAGTCGCGATACTTTGGATGGAGGTTAAGACTACTCAACTTCGCTACAACACTATCTGTAAAATTCCTCGATTCCAAACGATCCATACCAACATTCCAGTATAACCTAATACGGTTAGCGAAGGTGACGTAGACCAAACATGGGACCGAAGTTCCCTCTTCAATGCCATACTTCCCTGCACAAAATGCCGCAATATCTTCTCCAAACTTAAAATTAACGATATTCTGGTATTGATCCATGATAAAGGTTTCACCATCCCAAGCACAAAATACAACATCCTCTCTTCCACTTTGAGTGATGTCTAGTTTTTGAATTGTGAAAAAGTTGTGTTTTAAATCAACCGACCAATACTTCTTGTCATCTTTGATCACAGCCAAAGTCCCGCTTAACGTACACATAGCGAAGTATTTAGACGGACTTGTTCCAGTTCTTGTGGGTTTCCAATTCAATGTCACCAGATGCGTTGGAATGGAGAACATGTCGTCTGTATGAGGCAGTAAATGATGAGGTATGACATTCTCTGTACTGGAACGACAGTCGGAAAAAGAGTAGGCTGAATCCTAGACATATTAAACAAGTTATACAGTTGTTAGTAATATAAATGGCGAGGACAGCTCTCGGACTGATGACAACAGCAGTAACAACCTTAGCTGCTAACAATAATACTCAACAGTAAATTGTTGGAGGAGAGCTCAGTCCAGAACTAATTTTAAATTTTAAAAATGGCGTGCGCATTGTATGTGATTTTAGCGTATGAACACTCGCAATTAATCGTTTTTCTCTTCACTTTAACACTATGGTTGTTGTTACTCGTGGCTAGCATGCTCGTTAGCGCATATTCTCGGTGCATTTATGGTTTTTGTGTCCCAAATATAGAACAAAGATCTATACTGAAGGACCACTCAGTGGTACAATGTGTCCCGTATTTTTATCCAAAAATATGCCGTTTATTGGCTGAGACCAACCAGTTCTGCGTGCTGATTGGCCAAAGGATATAGTTCACTCGCTGAGCCAGATGCGCCATGCAATCTGCGCAAGGACATAAAACGTCAAAGGCTTCGTGTCAGCCTTTTGGTCATTTCTGTATTCTGTGGTCGTCGACCTGTACGTTTCTACGGAACGCCCGAGTAAATAGGCCAACATGTGCCACGAACCTGTATTGTTAACTGTTTAATTTGTCTTTCTAGGCTATCTTGCAATGATTCTCCAGTACAATATAAATAAAGGAAAGATCCACCAGGTTGTGAGACAACTATGGCGGGACAACGACCTTTGTTCGCTTCTAAAACTGATAATGACTCGAGTTGTCCAGTTAATTTCCATCTTTTAACACAAACTAACTTTCCATCAAATATTGTAGAACTTTCCTAGAATTAAACTAAATTTTATCAAATTTCTAACAAATAAACTACGACCAGCCGATGGTTGGAAAAAGTATAAAACAAAACTCGAAACATACGTGATATGTTTGAATTAATTCGAAACACGACAATATACCCTTTCGATAATTACGTCATGAATGGTTTTTGGCCTGGGGGCCTCGCAGTCGTGATATGAAAGACGCAAAGCGATTGGCTAACATTTCATGGGAGCGAGGCTTCCAGGTCAAATGACGTAATTAGCGAAAGGGTGTGCTGGCTTTTAACTAGAATTTATGGTTTATAGTTTTCATTTATTTAAACACGATAGGTTGAACAGATCAACTAAACTCTACTCACAACAAGATTGTTGGTAGCCACCCATCCAAGTCCCGACCCTCACCTACCCGGTTTGACCATAGGTAACTCAAAAATATGTTTCTTGCCCCATTCCTTTTCCTTTAGCGCGCAACATTGTGTCTCAGTCATTACATCAACATTACTCTATTATTATATGTGTATATATATATATATATATATATATTATAATAAAGTAATAATATAGTAATGTTGATGTTGATGTAATGACTGAGACACAATGCTGCGCGCTAAAGGAAGAGCAGTGGGGCGAGAAACATATTTTTGGGTACCTATGCTTTAACTAATAGTGGTTGCAACACACTAACAACCTCTGCTGCAGCCACCATCCTGGTTGGCTATTTTTCGGGCTTTGTTTTGTTCCAATAAGCCATTTCTGAATTACGTTTTGGTGTCTCTGAATAATACCTCCATGACAAAGCTTCGTGCTAAAACGTCTTGTGCGAAATTGTAGTTTGGGCCGAAGTCTCGTTATGAAGACCATAGTCACAAAAGCTTGATTCGGAAATGGCTTATACTAACAGGACTAGGTTGTTTCGTAGATTCTTGAGTAATCGCTTATTGTTACATGTTTTGTCACCTTATTTGACAGGGAATACGATAATACTGTAATGATGCCGTATAATGATACTGTAAGTCAAAATTAAACAGAAGTCAACTTTAACTATCGGTAAAAGACGACAATTGATCATTGTAAGCTGACGTCCTTCCACTAAATGAGTTGATATAAACGATCCTAGTTCTTCAATTTGATTGGTCAGGATTTTTTTACCTGCGATGACGTCGATGTGTTTTCTGACCAATCATCCCCAGTCCCTTTACTTTCCTCCTTGCTTGACGGCTGCTTCACCAAGCTTTTCCCTTCTTTTGAATTTTGTTTTTTAAGCACGTTTTTTTCTTCCTTCGAGTTCTGTTTACCAACGGTTTTCTCTTTTAATTTTCTGTCTGGGTAATCTACAACAAAAATATGATAAGATTACTCTTCGTTATTTGCAGTAATATATTTTAATTTAATAGTTTCTTTATACTAAAATACTTAACCCAGCTCACATAATTACAGGTAGTTAAGCCGTACATCCGCTATAGTGCGTTTTAAATAACAGCTAGATGATCTAACCGCGAGCAAAAGGTCAAGAAGTAGCAAGGCAATAGAAATCCATTTTGCTGTTCGTTTATTCATTTATTTCTTTGCTTTTCGTTGATTAAACTTGCTGAAATTTAGCAGTTATGTAGTAATAAACAAAATTATAAGTTTGTCATAAATTTGGGAACAAGGTAAAGTATATTTCAAGAAAAATTTAGCCGTTTTAATCGAGAAGATTTCTATTTGACAACTTTTGCCAGTCCTTTTCCGTGTTTTCAGACCATCTGCAGTATACAAGTACACAAATCCAGCTTTCCTTTACTTAACAGCCTTGAACACGCTGCTAACACGACTGCCCACGTATGTTGAAGTAGCACCGTTAATTCTCAAACTGTTAAACTAAATTTTTTGCTGACTTGCGTCACCAAAGGTGGAAAATTGGTCTCAAATTTTCCATCGTATATGCCGCAGGTATCCCCCCGTAAGCTAAAATTCCTGCGTTCGACCCTTCTCGGCAGGATATTTTGTACATATCAAGTAGAAGGATACATAAGTACCATTTTTATTGTTTTTTGAAGTTTTTTTTAAAAGACAATCTACTTTAAAGGCACTTAAATGTACTTTAGCCTCCGTCGTCCTTGGTTAAAATACCAAGTTCTGACATACTATATTGGCTTTTAACTAGAATAAATTAAATATCCCAGTACTATGAATCAACACCAATTCGAGGACGTTTGCAGTCCCGGTAAGCGAGACAAACGTTTGGCGATTTAAATTACCACTAAAAAAACCTCATCTTTAAAACGCATATAATCTTCAAAGACAAAAATACACCATAGACTTCTTTCCTTGCAATCCTTTGTAACCATAGTAACTGTTACTATGACTAATGATTGATAGATTTCTAATAGTTTACAGGTGTGGCAGGAAAAGGTGTAACCAAGACACCTAATGAATATTAGGTACTGAAAATATAGAACCCAAATAAACCCAAACCATTACACTGCAATTTTCAAACCCCAATAGTTTTGTTAGATTTGCTCCCTTCCTAATGCCAGGCAATTTTACTTTCCAAAAAAGAGTTTTGGGCAATAGTTTAATTGGGCAATAATTACCAAGGGATTTAATTGTAATTAAATTAAGGTGGCTAGTAGCAGGTTTGCGATGTTTATGCAGTCAAATTTTTAACCAAACAATGAAACCAAAAAATATTCCAACACAATCCTAAAACAATACCCAAAATGTTACCAAACATCGTAGAGATACCAAACAATTTACGAACGAAGTTTATCACTTGTCACCATGGAAACCGTGATGTTTCAAAATGGCCACTAATTACCCTTTGACCGTATTTATTAGACCAAAGAGTTGGGCGACAACCATTTTTTACCGAACGCTTTTTTACCTAATTTATGGTCAACAGAGCAATTTTTAAAATAAATTCTACAAAACCGTTATTTTTCTGTGTGTTAAAATATCGTTAAAAAAAGTGACCATGAACTAGATAAAAAGCTTTTAATGAAAAAAAAAATTGGGGGTTAGTGAACGCGTTTGTCGAATAGACGAAGTGAATTTTTCTTTTGTCTCTCATGCTTCCAACCAGAACTAATCGAAATCCTATTGAATTTGAACAAAAGAAATTCACTAGGTCTTAGACTTTAGCATTACTCTGTTGGAACTCAAATTCCTCACAAAACTTAAGTACTATAACATGAACTTCTACTAGTACTACCTACCTCAAATCTGGGTATTGCCTTTGGTAGTTGACATGTGAACGTCCAGGAGTAACTTGGATTCACATTTTTTTTGTTTTACAATAACAGACATGATTTTAATAATTATATACAATTGTAGTACAGTATATGGCAATTAAGTGAATAGTTTTGAAGATTTTTCACCCACCTTTTTTAATTTCCTTTATCCATTTAAAAACTCTTACAACCCTATCAGTTGAACCAATAACCATTTCTTGCTTCCCATCTCCATCAACATCTGCAATTATAGCAACTTTGCTGTTTGTTGGCAAAGATTGGTGGAAAGTAGCAATGTCTTCTGACATATTCCTTGTTTCTTCACCCTCTTTCTAAAGTTAGTTTAAAAATTACTTTTTTTACATTCTGAATTCATTCAGTTCAAAAGTAAAAAGTGTGAACACTGAAAATTTAAGTTTTTAAATTTCAGACATCAGATGCGATGAAACAAGTGCCTATGCAAAAGAAATTTTTATTGTCTCAGTGAAAAGAAAACTGTAAAATGTAACTCATTTTACAGATTCTTTATTTTGTTCCTTGTTGCAGAGATAATCATGTTTTCTTTTATACAGTGTGACTTAAATCCCAAATTGCATAGAATCATTGCTAAACATGATATATCAATTGTTATTACCACATAAAATCATTGGAAAGTTTATATAGACTATGTACTAGGTTTAGTGCATCCGCAGAAATTCTCTGTTGCATTAAACTGCGAAATATGTGAAAAGTGTGATTTGTGAAGTCATTCAAGTCAGTGAAAGAGTTATCCTTTCATCTCTTAACATGATAATAATTTTATTCTTTTAACATGATTATTAGACTGTATTACATTATATTATTTCTGGTTACATAATGCTGGATGTGCTTACATGTCAAGAACAGAATTCCAATAAGGTATGGTATCAGCATGACTCATGAGCATTAAAACTGAGTACTTTCATTATAGCCATTCGATTGGATGCATTAACACAAGTGTTCTTATTACTCTGCTTAAAAACAACCAGTTGTTTGTATCAAGACTACTACTATGAGCATCTAGTTGTACTAAAAGAAACTAGATGCTCATAGGTAATATTTTTTTATGTTTGATTTTATCAATTGTCTCTTAGTGTTAAGCTGTACTTATCCTTTGACTCCCCTTTTAACACAGGTCTGACATTAGTTGATTGTAAATTTTAAAAAAGTTGCTTATTTAACACTCTTTTATAAAGTTAATTATCTATATTAAAATTTACCTGTACTGCACAATCATGCTTGAAGTAAGGTAATGGTGTATATAAGTAGTAAATTTAATGCATGCTGAAACAGGCAAATTAAGTAATTATACTTGTTTTCTCCAATTTGTATTACAACAACAAAAAATTTGAGAATGATACAATAAAGATAAATTAATTAATGCAATAAATTTGCCATTAACAAGAATAACTGTCCTTGAATCTTATTAATAACTGTCAGTGTTGATGTGGATCCTATTACTTGATTTGAAATGGAGTTGTTTCCTTATTTTCAGATTTGCATGGGTCAGCTTGACAGCTAGATGGAATTAATCACAAGTGTTTGACTGTATTAAATACATGTTTAAATGGATTTTGTCCTTCTTATCTTTCAAATTTATTTTGTTTGAATTCATATGTTCATATAGTTATACCACACATTCACGAAATAACATTCATATGTCTAAGTTTCTGCTAATTTAGGCCTTCGTTCCTTCTCTTGTTCTGCTCCAAAGTTATTTATTAGTCTAAATGAACATACTAAGTTTAATGTCTGAGAACTCCTTACATGAGTGGTAATTACTGTAAGTAAAATTTGCAGGTTGAAACTTGAAACATTGAACATTGTAGTCCAGGTGTGAAGTGGTGATCCTGTTTAGAGTAAATTAACTGAAGTGATGTACAGTGTAATTCATTGACATTCTTTGAGCAAAACCAACTGGTTAGCTTGAAACCAGTTAATTGTTTTTACATGGTTAAAATGTGATTGACAATAAACTTTGGACGTTACTCCATAAATAAATTTTTAAAAATGATAAATGAGTTTCTGCAACTGATTTACCACAGAGTGAAAGCTCTTAGCACATAATGCTTTTAATGGTTTGGGTATAAAAGTCAAGTGCGAAAGCTGAGCAATCAAGATAGTGTAGTCTGCAGGTGTAAATTTTATTTGGCTTAACAATATACCAGCCCAAGCTGTTAAAAATAAAAAAATAAAAAAAAACTATTCAAGTCTGTGTCCTATATAATAAAGAGGACTCAATTATTCGAATGGATAGACAGAGCAGAATTAAGAATAGTTATCTATAGTCGTAATATGTCATTGGTTGCAATCATTTTTTTGATGAGTTTCCGGTGACAGTTTATAAGAGTAAACGTTTCTCAGTGGGGAGCAATTATTGACGGACTTACTTGTTTGTTTTCGTGACAAAAATACATGAGGTGACACCATCCTTCAGAAGTGATACAGCACAGGACATTTTGAGAAATATTACAAATATTGCCAACGGTAATACAGGCTATCATACCAAGACCAGAGAACTGTCTCCAAGGTTTCGTTGTTTTTCCTTTGTAGATGTGTAAATCTCCAGCAGTATTAGCAACAAGAAGTTCATCTCCGCCATCATTGTCAACGTCTCCCAAATATATACCACGGTCTAGAACATTGCCTGGGAATTCGAGCTCCAAATAGTCGACAAAACTTACAGATCTCATTTCAAAAAGCTAAAGACTATAATAATAATGAACGTCGTCGTTGATTACATAAAGACATAGAAAGGAATATATTTAGATATATCTCTTTCTTAGTACAATTCATTGACATTGCGAAAGCACGACAAGCGTGGCATATATTTTCGGAAAGAACTCTCAAACAAGGAATGTCGATATGGAGAGCACTAGACTAAATTAAAATATTAGTACGACGTAGTAAAACACTTCAGGGGGGGCACTGTAATTATACGTTTTTATATTATTGCTATAAATATCACTAATACAAGATCTCATATTTCTTTTATTGACGTTGTATTATAATAACAATGAACGTATTATGCTTTAAGATGTATTTTGTTAAACATATTGGATAACATCGGGTTCAAGTTATCCTGATAATTAAAAATGTTTGCTGAGATAATATTGTATTCGAGATTGTATTACGTGCATAAGTGCGAAGTGATGAGCGGTGTTTATTCGTAGGCTCGTTCCCCCCGTCACAGATTGTTGCTTCAATTTCTGCTGGACGGCAAAGGGCGGCGTGGCGCGCTTTTGTGTCAAGGAATTACCATTTCTGGTAGACTCCAAGGTTGTTTCCTCAGTTCTTCACAGCAATGTATGTAACATACGATACCACATAGACAAAAGAAAGTCGACTCAGTAGATTGGATTAATACGTTGCTGCATTCTTTGGTCAAAAATAAAAGAAGTCATGAGCATTAAATCAGATATTTCTCAGGTACTGCAAACTATATTGTTTCACTCATCGACTATTTGCTGCTCGGAAATAAGACAAAGACAACTCGATTGCCTTATGAAATGGTTTTTACTTTGAAATGTGTTTGTCAATTCTCTTAACGAAACCACTCTGTTCAAGATTGCTTTGTATTTAATGATTAATCAACTGTGTAGGGTCTTTGAAAGCTTCGTCCAATGGTTGTTTTTTATTGTAGACTCCTTGCAGTTTTTCACTTATTAAACTGTTATTCGATTTGTTAGTTATAAAAATATTATTTTGACCAGCTTCCATAACATGCTGCCAGTATTCTCAAGCGATATCTTTTGAGAAGAAAGCCAACAGTGATCACACATTTTATCTCAGGCGACACATGATCTGGCTGCGATATGTAAATAAATTTAGTCTAAATGGCCAACTATAGTGCATTTACAGAATACTGCACACTTGAAATGTTAAAATGGTTTTCTCATTATGAACTAACTAAGAACATTGGTCAAGTGCATTTATATTTAAAAATATATATAATATATAAATACATGTATTCCGTGTTTCGCTTAGTTGGAATATCTTCGATAACGCTTCCAGAATAATCTATAAAGTTACACCCAATGCCGTGGGTAAGTGGCACAAAATACATTATGTTTGGTTGTGTATATTCACTATACACTAATGCAGTATAATGCAATGTGATGGAACAGAAACAACAATATATCATACATATTTCGTCGTAACCATCGTCAATTCGTAATAGCGAAGGATTTCCACAAGCTTAGTCTCAAAACCAAAATATAATCCATTTGCAGACACACTATGACTCCCTAAACCCATTCGCTTAAATAATATTCTGTCGTTTTAAAAAAGCAGATTAATATTATTATTTGTGATATTCTAATCAATTGCCCTTTGCGGATTTTGTTTTATTTTTGTGATATGGGCGTTTTAACTGCCATTTTAAAATGCCATGATCATACGATGCTGACATTTTGAAGCACTTTTGGTGAAATGTAAACAAACAGTATGAACATTTTTAGAAATGGCCGAACTTCAAAATTCAAATGAACCAAAGTTACAATATAGTTTTATAATATATACTATAGATGTGCTCCATACAATATACCTAATAACGTAGTAGTCAGATTATATAAAAGACAGATGGTTGTTAAAGAAAACTAAGCAGTGTAAAGCCTTTTAATCCCACTGACCTAGGCTGCCAAATGGAGTGAGATATATGTGCATTTATGTGAACTGTATAACATATAAGCAGTCATTGTGTGTTCTTCACACACCTTGTATTAATTTTACTATTCCAAATTCTGAACCGATAGTAGTAGGTAAATTATTAAACAGTGTAAACTCATTTACATGTTATTATTTTGTTAATGTTTCCTTGTATTTTCTATCATTGGCCCTAATGTGGTTTCTGTTTTATGAAATGTGATAGGTTTTCATTGAAACTATTAAAATGCTTCATCTCTGGCTAAACAAGTCCTTCATGTTAGTTAAAGTTTCTTATTTATCAGTTAATTGATTCATTTGCAAACCACATAGTTTCTTGTTGTGTTTTTTTCATGAGCCAACATTTATCATTAAATATTTATATTTGACATGAGCAAGCTACTGACAAGAAATGAGAAATGCTTTTGTAATTCACAAAACTTGATATAATGGCCCAGCCAGAGAGTGGGTATTATCATACAAGGGTTTGTACAATTTCATATATTGCATAATATAGTGTGTTACTTCAGTAAATATAATACCTCTATAATAATATAACTGCATTTGTTTGGCTTGTACACACCTAAATTTTTATGTTAAAAGTTATGTTTTATTTTAAAGCAAGATGTTATTTAAATACATGCTGGTTTGTGATAAGTTTGTGCTTTGATACCTCTTCCTCGAAGGCATTGTGTTGCCAAAAAATCACTGCCTACGTAATAAAGCTGACTGAAACAGAAACTATATATCTACATTGCAAATGTATTTTTGAAAAGGTTGAAGTTGAATTAAAATTTTTTTTTAATTATTTTTCCAGTTCTATTACTGGGCAATGTTTATCATAATTTAGATGTGGCAAACTTGAATTTCTCTGGGAACAGCTTCAAATTATTTTCTGGTATTAGGCAGTTTAATTCATTAAAAATGCTAACTTGCTAAGATCAATGGGAAATTTAACATTATAAACTTTACCAAGCATTTTTATAAGTATCTACTATCTACATGTAACTACAAATTTATAATTTAGCTAAGTTTAATTCAACTGCTAATCCCAGATATATTGATTCAAATAGCAGACAATTAAAAAAAATTGAAATGCTTGACTTGATTGAGCATTATATTTCATTGTAATGTTTATTTCATTTAATGTTTGGGTTAGCTTTTGGACAAGTTTGTAGTTTATAGTGTTTATACATTGTCACACATGCATGCTTCTTGTTGACCAAAAAAAGTCCAACTTGTGGTCAAAACAAAATACAGCTGCTCAAGAATCATCATGTCTAAATCATTGTAACAAATATATTGCCAATAATATGTCTAAAAACTAAAATTTCTCACTGGTATACCACAGTTGTTTTAATTAAACTTAGCTAGTTTACCTGTAGGCACTGTCATGAATTGTAGCTGCTGATAGACAGTGTTGTACACAGTGTTAAAAAGTCGATAAGCACTACAGATGATAATTGGAGAGTTTCAGTTGGCATCTGCATAATATTTTAATATAATAAATTAAAGGTTTTCAAGAGGTTGCCCTTATACAATAAAGTCAAAGGTTGTATAGGCTCTTTATGTTACTAGATGTTTTCTATGCCAGTTTTTCAGGCATACCCTGATGAATACACCGTTATTTATTAAAATTATAATTAACTATTATGTCTTTAATGCAAGACTAACTGACAGACTCTGGCTCTGGGTTTCATTTTAAATATTTCCCTATTTACATTAGATGGAAATAATTTTTAAGTCATTTATAATACTGTAATTTATAGTTACGTACCAGTACTGTTCTGAAGTAACCTAGTGTTCCGATTGCATCCTTAACACATTCTGGCAAGCATTCCTAAATGCGTTCCATTATGCAAACTTTTTATTATATTTGTGTGCCATGTCTAAGTAAAATGAATCAGTAATTAATATAATAATAATAACTAAAGCCAATAATTTGAATATGGAACTCATTCTGAACACTGGAGAAATTTGGGGGGCATGGTCCAGAACCTGATTTTTGTTAGGCTACTTCTGAGCAGTACTGTATAAAAAAATCCTGCATCATTTTACAGGAAGAGGTTGGTCTCCTTCGTGCAGCTCGTGCGGGAAACTTGGAGAAAGTGAGAAATTACTTGAATCAAAATGTTGACATCAATGTTTCCAATTCTGTGAGTAGAAAGATTATAAGAATAATTACAAAATTTATATAGAATAATCTCTGTAATATATTTACCCATTTGTTACTAGACACTAGATTTTAACTATTTCTTTGCTGTGTTACAAGAAGCAACTGCCTCCTTAATTATATTCTGTTTAATGCTGGAGTACTGTATTTACTTAAATGCCAGACAATTTTACTAATTGAGGTTAAGAGCCCTAGGAGGGAAAGAATCCATTAAACTTCAATTAATTAATAAACTTCAATTAATTACATAAACTTCAAAATTCAAAAAGCAAGCATTAGACAACTAAGTGTTTTACACTTCAATTCTTTTTGCCAAGTTAGCCCCTTCTTAACCCCTGTGCCATGGCGCCAGCCGCAAATGGCCACTTAATAGATTCTACTCTGGCTAATGGCAGATGATTTCACTCACCCAGGGAAAACTGCAGCAGGGAATAGGTTAACCTGTTGCCTGCGAGGGTTTTTCCCTGGGCAAGTAAAGTCATCTGGCATTAGCCAGAGTAAAAGTGTTTAAGTGGCTGTTTGTGCTGTGCAGTGAATTAATTAATCAGCTTTTTACCCTTTGGTAATGGCTGAATATGTACAGAAATGTATTCATGGGTATTGTACTATTTGTTAACATAAATTTTTAATCAGATTTCTTAGAGCATTAGTACCATACAATGTTAGATAAAAAAATGTTTGTAATTGTTGTAGAATGGCCTGAATGCTTTACACTTATCTTCAAAAGAAGGTTATGTTGATGTTGTACGTGAATTGATTAATCATAAAGCTGATGTGAACTCTAAAACTAAGGTCAGATTTTATCAAATATATTTTCTGTTTTGTTGTTTAGTAAACAGATATTAACAATGTATCATTTTATTTGTAGAAAGGCAATGGTCCATTACATATTGCTTGTTTAGCTGGACAGTCAAATGTTGCCAAAATATTATTGGAAAATGGAGCTCAAGTTAACTCAAAAGCTCAGGTAACTAACTAGCATTTTATGATGTTAACAAGTCAGTTGAACTAACATACAATGTATGGTACATATTATGGCATTTAATATTATGGTGTTTATAGCCCAGACTTTCCACATGGACTAGTAAAATCGTGTTAGACAGAGTAAAATACCAAAGGTGGCCAATGGGCAATAAAGGGTTAATATTATTTATACAGTGTTTGGGAGTGTTCATGTTTAAGCAAAAATATAAGTTTATTTTCTCTAGTGGTATTTGTAGTACATAATTTTTTCTGGTACCGGTACACCATTAAACACATAAAGCTTAATTAAACCCCTTATATATACAGATTTAACCCAGGTCCTACAGTGCTGGCCACAACTGGCCACTCAACAGATTTCACTGTGGCTAACAGAAGACATTTTACTTGCCTAGGAAAACACCCTCAGTGTGGGCACAAGGTTAAAAAGCCATGTCTTGTGGGGCCAGCCTTAAATGATCTGGCTTGATCATATGATTTGATAGATTGTGACTTGATGGATTAGGAAAACTCTTGCTCGCAGGCATTGGGTTGACTTAAATGTTCTTAGATTCAAGTGTATAAGATATAGGATACAGATTGTACCACTGTTTTTATATTTTGTTTAGAATGGTTTCACTCCACTGTACATGGCTGCTCAGGAAAATCATTTAGATACAGTAAAACTTCTTATTTCTAGTGGTGCTAATCTGAACGCACTTACTGAGGTATAGTTAGTTACGATACATGTAGTATGGAATAGAATTAAAACTGAACAATTTTTTGTCATTTCAGTAGCTTGTGTTTTGTTTTACTACACTATATGCTGCACACAAAACTGTGTAGTTATAT
>JAOBAZ010238620.1:0-17011 GCA_026546875.1 Pteroeides caledonicum
ATGGTGTTAAAGATAATTATGATAATTACAATTATAATAATGATAATGATAATGATGATGATGATGATGATGATGATGATGATGATGATGATGACGATGACGATGACGATGACGATGACGATGACGATGACGACGACAACGATGATGATAACAATAACAAAAACAATAACAATAATAATAATAACAATAATAATTACATCTACAAGACCTACATCATCTACAACATTTTGCTTGTTGAACATAAGTGTCCAAAAATACTGGTATCCCAGCAGCCAACGAAATCACTATTCTATTCTTACCATAAAAACATACTTACACAATAACAATAATACTTCCAATACTCAGGCCACCCGCTTTACTACTTGGTGAATGATAAGGGCGAGGGCACGCGTGTTTTGATCGTATGTAGATGTACTAAATAAAAAATATCAGCAATTGTAGCGCCCTATAAAAAGTACATGGCACTAATATACTAACAGATGAAAAATCGATTTCTTAACTTATTTCTTCGGAAAATCGTGAAATTAAAAAAGGACTAAAAAGAAAAATTGGGGGGAAATGGCAAAGTAAAACATACATTCTACTAAATTGTATTCGTATTGTCTGTTATAATATCCATCTAGAGCAAAATGTTTGAGTTTATATTTTTTTCTAAAGAACTCTACATATACTCTTTCTATTACAATGAAAAAATCCAATCTGAATAAGATTACTGAGCACGCAAAACTATTAAAATAATCGCATTGCATGCCGGGAACAAATGATAACTAATGCATGTCAAATGACCACGAGATTAACGCTTGCCAGGACTTCAATATTATTAACAACAAATTTGAATTGCTGTTTGAGAGTTAAAGTGCTTCTTTGATGAAAAAAAATAGTGTTTTTTTCACTTAAACGCTATCCCTGACGCACGTCATTTGTCGTCCGCACCCGGTCGGTTAACATCGGACTTAGCAAGTTTACTATCTATCGTAACTTACCTTGTTTGTGGTATACTTATAGTAAATAGTAAAAAATAGTAAAATTCATACAATTTCACAAATCACAATGAATATACTAACCAGTTCACACAAAATGAACATCTTGCTATGCAATTTCGTTGTATCAGGTTATATGAAGAAAGACAACAGAGTTTTCAAGCTTTTACCTTGAGTTAAACTAAAAAAACGCTTTGACCGTATAATTCATTCTACATAAACTCATGACCCAGTCTGTTACTTAAATATTTACTTTTTATTTAAATGTTAGGTAAAAGGCACTTAAATGTTAACATGCAAATATTTTTGAACCGCAGCTGAATCATACGCCATTATCAATGACGACTTCGGAAAACGCTCGGCGACCCTTCGGGCCCTTTTATAGTCAGGGGTAGCGTTTAATCATAAAGATATTGATGTGTACAGTATTCATACAAAATTTCATATCAAATTCGGCCAAAGAAATGAAGTAATTCATGTGCGAACTTACCGTAGGAATGATCCACCATTAAAATGTCCGAGCTTAAAGAGAGTGGATCAAGAAGCGGACGTGATGTCGTAGCCGCGACACTACTCAGCGGGATTGACCCAAACAGGCGGCAAATTTGGTGAAACGGCTGGGCAGAAAGGCAGATCTGTTGTAAAAATCGTGTATTGAATAAAAAACGCTACCATCAATCTGCTATTTTTCGATGTTTTAAACGTTTGCTGCGGCTATGACATCATCTCTGCTTCTCGACCCACTCTCTTCAAGCTCGGATATTTTAATAGCGGATCACTCAAATGCCAAGTTCGCACACGAATTACGCCCTTTCCTTCGCCTAATTTTAACATGAAATTTTGCACAATAATGTTTTTACGATTAGGAGAAAAAACAGACATTTTTTTCATCAGAGAACCACTTTAGTTACGACACAAGTGGTCCATTTTTTTGCTACTTCACTGCATAATCTGGTTACTTTTACATTATCTATAAATCAATTCGCAATCGCCTCCCCCAGAAGTTTCCAATTGCAATATCAACCGAAATCCAGCACGTGGGTTCATAACACAAACTCATGACTTGATAATTCTTCCCATAATACTAAAACCGGTTAACGATATGAACGACAAATATGTAATTATACGATAATTGCACAACTTAAATATACATTGTAGGTAAAAAAAAGTAAAAATTAAAGGCACGCAATCACTCTTTCAAAAAAACTCATGAGTAATTTCAAATTGTCCAAATCGTTATAATCTCCACAATCCTCCTGCTCTCTTTTACCTTCAAATATCATATCGCTTTCTTCTAGGGTTGAACCATGCTCTATGGTGTCCCATTAAAGACATTGATGATTTCTTATTTTTCTAAATATATTTTTAAAATGTATCCTTTATTTTAATTAATTTAGTTTTGTTTCGAAATAATTTCCTTTCAAGTGATTTGGGTTAATTTGAAATGATATTTCGCATGTCCCAAAGATTTTCCTCAATACACATGGGAATGCGCTAAAACTCTTGACCGTCGTCTGCGTCATTTTTCGATCAAGTATATAGACGATGACACTTCTTAGGAAACAGTTCAGGATGCTGTGGCTCATGAACTTGAAGAACCATAGTCTCTTTTGGTTGCCAGAGCGCTGACAAAAAAGTTATGGATGCAGCATGACATCAAGGTTCCCAGGAATTTGGTTAATGCAGTTAGGTTTGATGCTGATCCTGACGAGCTTGAAGATCGAAGACCAGCAAACAGGAAGAAAAAAAGAGATGGGAAACTCGTTACCATGGGAGCTAACTGGGTATGGAGCTTTGACGGCTATGATAAGCTTATGGGATTTCAAAATTGGACATTCCTACTGGTCATTTATGGCTGCTACGACGCTGCTTCAAGAAAGGTGATGTTTATGAAAGTGTGGAAATCCAATTCAGATCCCAAGCTGGTCGGGCGTTGGTATTTTGACTTTTTGACTATCTTTATACTTCACAACGTATTTCTGCTAAATTAATTAGAGATATGGCCCCTGAGGATACAGTGGAGTATGGAGCACCGGCAAGCAAACGAATCGAGCGCTGGTGGCATGAATTGCACGAAAGATTAGGTAAATTATTGACGTTCCAGCTACAGCAACTATTGGAGCATGGATTGTACGAACCTGAAGGTGAAACTGACTGCAAAATAATGGCATATGTTTTCATTCCCATTGTTCAACGAGAAGTTAAACTGTTTGTTGAGTTATGGAATAATTCAAGAACCAGACTGCAAAGACACATTAATGCCAGATGGAATTCCTAATATATTATATGATTCTCTTGAAGAGTATGGGTTGGAAAATAAAGTTTGGCATCTAAGCAAGGAAGAGCTTGCTGAAGCAGCTGTAGCTTCAGGTGTTTTTGATGTGACTGATGATTACGTCGATGAACATTTCAGAACTAAATGTGCCAGCCACTTACCTGATGTTGAAAGTGTACAACCCAATGAAGCTGCAAGGAAGTATGGAGAATTAAGAAGCATAACGTTATTTATACGAAACATTTAATATACCTAATATAAAGTATTTTCAGTTCTCTCTCGAAAATATATACCCGTCCTGATCCTCGCGCAAACAAAACCCATTTATTTAAATTTGACTTGCTAGCAAGCCAAGCATATTGCTAAGCCATGTGAATGTGATTTGTGTCAGCAGATACGTACTTGCATGAGCCTGCAGTAGTTTCCAGATCATTAATATATGCTAGAAAAATCGTGGGAAATTTTTGAAGAAATTCAGCAAAAAAAAAAGAAAAACAGAACGGCCAAGAAAAAGGAAGCAGGCGGGACGCGAAACATATGATCTTTTTTCGCTTGGCCTTATGATATTTTAACAATTAGCATTACCAATGTCTGCATTACTTCCATAAAAAGCCGTAAACTAAAAATATAGTTGAGCCAGTTTGAACCAACAAAACAATATAATATCAATAAACTTTGTCTGCCATGGTTTATATATACCCTATTGTATGCTTGTGTTCAGTACTGTTATTAAGGTTATTGGAAATTGCTCATCTCCACTTGTGCACTTGTAAGCAATTCTGAACACGCCTTCTGCCAGTGCCACCTTTTCAACCTGGAAAACTACATTTCGTGACGGACTCCATTCATTCTTAACATCAAATCCTTGTATCTAATTTCTAATATATTGTAGGATATGTCAGGTACATTGAAAGCACTTACACATGCCTTACAAACACAGTCAATCCAGTCTTCTTGGTATAAATCTTCTTCCAACACGTCCACTCGTTTAAGACGTCCCATCCGGGAATATTTTTGAGAACCCTTCATTTGCGCAGATAATCTCTGACTAGTTAATTTTGCAGGCAAGATTCGCTCTTTCCCTTTAACCGATTTGTTTTTCTCGGCTCTTTTGGCTTTTTTGCCATCATTGCTTCGTATTCTTTAAACGTTTCCACCATGTTGTTGTCCCGACCTACTCACACGTGCTGAATACATTTAAATTTTAATTAATGCAACTCAATAATTATTGAATAAATTAAATTTTAAAATGTCTCTAATGGGACATGCGAAATTTCATTTCAAATCAACTCAAATCACGTCAAAGAAAATTATTTCGAAACAAAACTAAATTAAAATAATTTTTTGAAAAACTATGAAATGATCAATGTCTCTAATGGGACACCATAATGCTCTTCGCTTTTCACTATTTTGCAAATCTGCGGCCGTATTATAACAACAACTAGGGAATAGTAAGTGCGTATTATGTGGTACCTCATTACTGTATTTAACGTCAAAAACAATGACTTACAAAGTTAATGAAAGCCAAATCGTCAACTGAATCCACCTTAGCATTGACACTAGGATCGCAAGATAACACAAAAACCATCGCCCTGCAGTTAAAAAGGGAACATTTAGACAAGAATTGAAAGCACTGATTCTTCAAATTCAATTTGGAAAAGTAAAATAAATAATTATATTATAACTTAAATTTAATAACAGTTTCAGGGTAGCTCGAAATTAACAAATCTTTAACAATCAATATTTGACAGGTTTTTTATTGAAATATGGTCAACCTGTTTATTTTCTGAAACTACAAAACTTCAGCAACAATCGGAGATGAAAAAAATTCCAGTTCGATACAATGAACTGAAATTTGACACCTAAGAAATCCATAGTGTACATGTAGGAAAAGTTAGAGTTTTGAGGGCCCAATTGCCCCCCCCCCCAATAAAATTTTCTTTGATATGTTATGTATTCAAATGAACTATGATCCTATTAGCCATTTTTTGTTGTTCACCATGGTTAATTTGATATTTAGTGTATATATATTATATATTGTGTAAATATTTCTCTTGTTAGTTTATAGCAGACGTTTACACCTGACGAGTCGAAATGCATCGTGTTCCTAAATAATAATATTTGTTTCTTTTCTGTTGTTTTTTTTTACCATTCACCATGGTTTTTATTCAAACGTTTTTCAAAGCAATATTTAAATTTGTTACCACGACAAAATCATTATTCTATTACATAAAGCTTTATAGAAAATAGATACTAAAAAATGGGTAATAGGACCATACTAGATACATTTGGCTACATATGTGCCAAAAATAGGCCAATTTCATTGAAACAGTAACAAGAAAAGATGGGGGCAGTTAATGTACCAACGGATAAACAACACGATTAGCTACCCTATAACAGTGATTCTAAAATTTTTACTTTTTCACTCTAATCAACCAAATTTTAGGGTGAAGCTACCCCTTAATACATAAATTTAATTCATGATTACACAATACTGAACACAAAACGCACCCGTTAGCTTGAGTTGTGTAAGTTATGTTAAGTGGCTTCCCAGGTACGTATTCGCTAAAAGATTCAATCCCAGGTTTCCCAAGCCCAAAATCGTACGCTTGACCAATCCTTACTTGACAACCCTATAATGCATATAATACAAAGACGTGGATGTTAGACAGAGATGAACATGGCCATGGCCATGGGAATGGGATAGATCTATAGATGTATATATAGAATGTATATTTAACAATTAGATTATGAGCTCGAGTTTCAACATAAGCTGGTACACAAGCGCAAAGCAAATCAGTTTTCACATTTTCCAAAGTTTTCACCTTCAGTTATCCAAATAGTAGAAAAATTAGTTTGCCCCTACTCGCTCCATCGATGAATACATGTAGATAGCGAATCAAATTGCTCGATAAACAACCGAACATTATAGCAGGTTTTTACTAAATATACAGGGTGTATAAAAAAATCCATGTTTAAACACAAATAACTTCATCTAAATGAAAACGTCCTGCCGTTGTTTTGAACCTACATCTTAGTGTGTGTCCATATGAAGTCATGCCTACAAAAAAAATATTTTACCACATGCAGTCGTTTTTTTTCGAATTCGAGAATCATCCCTGTTTTTCCCAAGGGCATACGACCATTTCTGTAGGCTTCATTTTGCTACATCCAAAAAAAAAACTGGAAGAGTTGCTCGAATTAACCGAACGCTTAATCGTTACACAGCTGGATTAAAAAACTTCCTAATGCTATGCAAAAAGGTTAGCGTAACGATTAAAGTGCCTTTTGTTATTCTGATTACGATTTTATTTGAAAGAACTCGTGAAATGAATAAGTAACTTGACATAATGAAAAGAATAATTTGACAAAAAAAAGTTCCAGACAGGTTAGCAGAAACATCCTTGTTTATTTTTATGTTGTTTTTAAAGCTACTGGCGTTGTATTTTTGTTGGAAAAGGACATTTACTTTTCTGTATTTGACAATGCTCTTGCCTACCTTTAGTAAATTATATACTGACTGTACGACAACATACGTTACGCTGCCAGTTCAGTCGTCGTGTGAACACACTTCAATGCAATTGTTATTCGTAATTATGATTTAATCGCCGTGTGAACACATTTAAATGCGATTATTATGCGTAATGATGAAGTTTGCTATCATTTCTTTATATTATTCCATAGTGATTATTCGTAATTATAAAGTTGTATCAACAAAGTCATAACATAAACATGGGCTGCCTGTGTTTCTACTAAAATTACTGACAGTTTATTTCATACGATTCGTCATTTCAATTTTTAAAATTTTCAATTAACCAATCATATTTGACCACTATCAGGGGGGTGCGGCCGCCAAAAAAAAAGTACGAACGCCCAAGGTGATATTTATCAGTTATTAACCTGGAACTCGAGGGTGATTCCACAAGAAATTACCCCGAGAGATGAAATATTCCGAGGGCGAAGCCAGAGGAATATTTCATCCCAAGGGGTAATTTCTTGTGGGAATCACCCAAGTGAAAGGTTGGTAACTGATATATTATACCGAAAATTTAAACCTTTGACGTCGGCAATGTTTAGAGCCTGACACCCGTAACGGCAGGCGAATTCAAGGGTGATATAAAGTGAAATCACCCTCCCTCGCGGGCGCAACAGGGTGACTCGACTTTATATTACATGCCTCGGATAAAAATACTAGAGTTTAACTTCGCAAGCCGTGTGCTTCCACAAAAAAATTTCATGATCACGTGGTAGCTAGGCATCTCCCTGATTGGTCAATCTTAATTTGAGATATAATATATAATAATATTATACCTCCAATTTAAATTGTGCAATAGAGAAACAGCTTTCATATCACGTGACGGACTAATAAACCGCGGTATTGCATGTCAGAGAGGGTGATAAATCTGATGAATCTGATTTATTAATGCATTAAGGAGGCGTGAGCACTGGGCGCGAGCAGGAGGCAGGCCGTGTTTTGCAATAGTTTACTTGAAAACGCTGGCAGAACAAAATAATTATCTAATGGCAGAAAATATTTCCTTTTTAAGGTTTTCTAAGCAAGCTTCTTCAGTTTTTGGTACCTCAACAGTGAAACAGCAACGACACTTCTAGTAGGTCTGTTCTTTCTTGAATGCAATCGTCATCTCATTCCGTATACTCGCCATGATAATTATAATTATAATACTGGCGACTATCATACGGAAAATACCAAACTCGGGTCCCGGATATAGTGGCGTATGAGTTCTATGAGTGTTTTAGTTTCCGGTAAAACATCCTTAACCATATAATAAATTCATATTTTATATTTCATATAAATTTTACCCTTTATACGACATTTTTGTTAAATGTACTGTAATTATTGAAAAGAGAATCCAAAAAGTCACGCCGTGTTTATATTAACCGCCACCTCGGTTAAAGAGGGGTTACAGCGGCTTCGGCGCATGAGCGGGGTTTGTTTACATTCAATGTTTTGGTTTTGACTATGATATATTGCATGAAGTAGTATAGCAGCCGTATTTATATGGATAATAATGCGGCGATATTATATGAATTTTTGGTGATAAGATATATACGTAGAAAATTGGTATTTTAACAAGATAAGTTTTGCGAGCCTTTTCGGCAATAGATCGCATCGCTGAATTATTTAATTGTCAAACGGCGCACAAAATGTAAATGTAAAAAATATTGTATTGTGTTTAGGACTTACCGAGAATTGTTAAACTGTTTTGCACTTGCCGTGCATTGTTGAAGTGTTGTGTGGTGACAACTCTTTATTATTGTTTCCACCCACAACAAACGCCCGCGAGGCCCTGCCGTGACGTAGTCAATCCCCGCGGGAATGGTAATGAAATCAGTACGTACATGCATGAAATTTTCCATGAAAAACTATCAAAGGAAATTTAAAAGGAATTTCATCGAGTCGAAGAAAATATTGTTTTCCAAAGGTGAAAACACTGACTGGCGTCAAGAGTCAGAGTAAAAGAGCCGCTACAGGTATAAACAGACCACTTTATCATAATTTAATATTCATATCGAAAATTATCTATCTTTGACTTGGTCTTGTTTGTGCACAAATGTACACATTGTCGGATTACCTGTATATATTGTACTGTTGCTTTATTTTGCTTATTGTTGGCTTATTCTTATAGCTTCCACTGGATTATATTTTCGTGCCAATGGAGTGAAAATCTGGTGTGGTGAGACGTCATATACTACTGATATAGTTCCGAGTGCAATTCAAGATGTCTTGTCCAGTTAGCCATGGTAAGGGTTCGGTTCTCCGCTTATATGCCATATCAGAAGTTGGAACACCAGCAAATTTACCTACAACACAAGGTTAGGCTCTTATTCATTTATTGTCGTGTGTGTATGCAATTTTTCTGTATATTATATATATTTTTTAAGGCAAAGCGCACTTTATGCATACAAACACATTTCCTGAACAACATTCCTAAATATTGATGCATATGTAGTCGATGTATTGCAAGTATTGTAGTAACAGTGAGAAACAGTTGAGATTAAAGAACATTATTTATTATGTTCTCACTGTGACATCATACAATGAGTTATTTTACACAGAATCAGTTCATTTTTTGTCTGAATAATAAGGACACAACATCTTTTTCCATGATACAATGCCAGATGAATTTCAGAGATTCAATCAAACAATAAAACATTTGATTATACACTAAAAATAGTCTAAATTTCATAATAGCCATTGAAGTGCACCAATTCAATATATTTATTTATTATATAATATGCAGTGTTTTATTTATTTTAAATTTATAACAATTTTTTCTGAAAAATTCACAGATAAGTTGTACAACCTGAGTTTTATGACCACCCATTTTTCCTGGAAAAGTGGTCTTAAAAATGACAGGTGGTCGTTAATCACAGTTTCGAATAGTAAGTAATAATAGTAAAGTCTGATTCACATATAGTTGTAATTGTTGCAATTCAGTCGGCGATTGTCGCCGATCAAGTTTTACAACAATTTACAACAATATGTGAACGTGAATTGTAATTGTTGTAATTTATCGGCGATGATTGGCAACTGTTGCAGAAAGTTGAACTTTGACAACAATTACAACAGTCGTCGATGCCCCAAATTTAAATTACAACAATTACAACAATATGTGAACGTGATTGTTGTAAATAATTGTTGTAAAACTTGATCGGTGTCAATCGCCAACTGAATTACAACAATTACAACTATATGTGAACTAGGCTTAAGGAGTAAAATGTCCATGCCTGAAAAAGTGGTCGTTAACGACAGGTGGTCGTAAACGTGGGGGTCGTAAATTTTTTGGTTGCACAACCAAAAAATTTTGTCAAAAAGTTGTGACTCACTTAGAGTGCAGAAAATAGTATATAAATGTCTGGCCCAATAAAACAATAAAAGTCAACTGCAGTCCGGAAAGGGTTAATATAGACAAAGATCTTTCCATATAATGTAGTCAGTATAAGTTCAATGGTCAGTTGGTTGAAAAGACCATATATACCTTCATGACAAAGTTTGTGAGGATGGCTCTGAAGTACAGTATAAATGTTTTTTCACCCATACTACTGTAGTATGCTAAAAATTATGTTTTGATTTAAATGTATATATGGTGAAATTTAACCTCTTAATGGTACAGTTTTTCTTGATGAGCAAAATTCTTACACAAATGCCAGGAATGCAGCCACCATGCAACAAACACATTGCCTGACCTTTGATAAACTTTTTATTTCTAATAAATTACAACATGTCAATCATTTGATAACAGAATATATTGTCACAATATTTATGTAAAATTGCATTGGGTGGGGGGGTGCGACAGGTTAGACCAAGCATGGCAACAAACAAAGCTGATCACTTTCATCCGGTTGCTTGACTTCCCCCCAGCCCCCCTGGCATCCTGTGAGAAATCCATTTTCTATCTTCTTCAAGCCACAGCCGGCAGAAAATTGTACTTGTCTGCCATGATAGATAAAACCAGGTAACTGGCTAAAGTAAAATGTTAAAATTACCATATTTTCCGGTCTATTACCAGCAGGTAATCTGTTAATTTTGACATTTTTGAGATGACTGCGGGTTATCTATTGGTGCGGGTAATCTGATAACTTTTTTTCTGAATTAACTGAGACTAAAGCTATGAATATACAAAACTTTGGCAAATAACACTTAAACTTAAACTTTGAACCGAGGGATAGCGAATTGTTACGGTATCTACCGGTATTCATAATTTTTGTACCGGTATGTCATTTGTGGTTTGAGGATTTTCCTTCAAATACTGAGAGTCCCAAAGTAACGCTGTAATATTCATATACCGTATTTTCCGGACTATAAGTTGCGACTTTTTGACAAAAATTTTCGGTTGTGCGGCCTATAGTCCGGTGCGACTTATATGTGGATTTTTCAAAAAAATATAGTCAGAAATCCGTAATTTTTTTGGAAACAAACTTGGATTTCGAAAAGCCAAAATTGTTTCAGAGATAAGCCACAATTTCGAAGCCATGATTTCGAAGCCACGTCTAGTAGTGACGATGATGACCGCGGTGCAACAATTCCTCATCAAATCGCTGCACTGTTTCATTCGGGCACAGAGGAAGAGGACTTTTATGGTTTTGTTGATGATGACATTAATCTTTAAAAAATATTTAGTATTTGTAATGTACCATAATATTGAATGACTATAACTTTTGTGTGCTATGTATTATAATAAATAATTATGATATGAAATGGTCTTTAAATTTGTTATAATTATAATGTGTATATATTTGCATCGTAACATATCTTTCCAGTGGCAAATAAATTTAATACACAGTTAATTCAAACGACTTACTGGTAAATGCCTCATATTCCACCATACTTATTCTGTTTGGTGTATTCTTCAAACAATAAACACTCTCACGCTAGTTGACCTACCTTATGAGTTACCTGTTATTTCTGTCACACGGCATACGGTAATTTAGCGTACTTAGCATAATGTGACTTATGGTTCGGTGCGACCTATGGTCCGGTGCGACTTATACATGTTTTTTTCAAAAAAAAACGGCAAAAAACCATAAATGTGACTTATAGTCCGGTGCAACTTTTGGTCCGGAAAATACGGTACTTTTAAAATTTAAAAAAGAAGCATAAATATTGAAATTAACTGCAAAATAAACAAGGGAACGAACTATATTTCTCATTATTGAGCTTGATTAGCTTAAGGATAACTAGTAACCAATCAGATTGCTTGAACGTGCTATTTGATATATTTTGGCTCTCATGTTGGCAGACCCTTGCGAACTCATCGACCGTATTCACAGATTTACAGGGAGTGGTAAAATGCGATAGGCTACATTGGCGGAAGTATGTAAATAGGTATCAGATTCTTGGAAATTTGTTCCACTGACACCAATCACAAATGGTTTTAAGAAAGCCGAAATTTCTGAAAACAACGTACCTGAAAACATGTCCAGTGATGAAGATGATGCTGCCAGTTCAGGCCACAATGAATTCTTACCAGACAATCTCCTGTCCCTTTTTGACAGCAAGTGCGAAGATGAAGACTTTGAAGGGTTTTAAACCGCCATTTTAACACTTTATTGAACACCGTTAATATTGATATATTTTAGTTTTATTTCATGTTTAATAATCAATATAGTTTTGTAATTACATGTATTTGATAAATGTTAAAATATAATACAATGCGGTTATTTTTTTTTATAAGATATGTAAATTTTATCGCCCTGCGGGTAATACGCTGTGCGGGTAATAGGCCAGAAAATATGGTACAGGTGACACCACAGCGTATGGGTTAAATGTAACTAGACTAAAAGTAAGACTAATGTGTTACATTTTTATTTGTGTTTTAGTCGGATCACGACAACCTGGCCTTGTAGAAGGTATAAAGTCGTTACATCGACGTTTGTCCCAAACACAGTATACAAGTTGGCACATGGAAGGTACTATCAGTGTTCCAGAAGAAATTAGTATATGTCTATCAATTAAGAAATTAGTATATGTGGGCGCTTACGCGTGCAATGGGTGCTTACGCAAATATAATTAGCGGTAAATGATCTTGCAAGCCACCCACGTGATGTTTTTTAATTTTCTTCAGGCAAGTGCTTGCCTCCCGGTAAAGCAAAGTAAGCAGTATATTCTAGTATTTAAAAACTTTAATTAGATTTGATAACAACAGGTAAGATGGTTTAAATGAATGAAGGTCATTCACATCAAAACACTCAAAGTCATCAGAATCACTATCATTGTCGAAAAGCAAGTTCACACACTTGCTGTCTAGGGATGGGATGTTGTCTGACACCAGATCATCTTCACTGCCATCAAGTCTATTGGATATGCAACAACGAAGAAATGCACAAGTGATCATTTCTTTATCAATGCTTTCCCAGGCTTTACTAATCCAGTTTAAAACATTTTGGCGCGACGGTTGGCGAAGATTGCCATTTTGAGTTCCATTCTCACACTTGTTTCCTATCAATACCAAACTTGCGCACTGTTCGAAAAATGTTATTTCCATTTCGTCACAACCATTGTATAACGTCTACTTTTTTCTCGACAGTACAGTGTTCCAATTTAAATCAATGCCATTCTTTTCAATGAAGTTACGGTATATCACAATCAACACAAACACACAAATTGAATGCAGTGCAAGTTATGTAAATGATATTTACTTTAACAATGCTGTGCTAACACTGCATTGTCTGGTCAATGCAGTGGGGGTTGAGCCTTGGCAAAAACGTCAATGCTAAAAATAGGGTGGCAAATTACTTTTTTTCAAAACAGGGGGGTGGGTGCTTACCTTAACATGGCAGCGTAACCGGGAACTTTTCCAAAGAAGGACAATAACATTTGACCCCTCCCCTCCTTGGGGCAAGCTATTGGAAGGAAATTTCCTGCCATAGTGGAAACCCTGGGTACTATATAGTTTTATGTTCTTGTTGTTACTGCTCCTTGAACTGTTGTTGCTGGAGGTGCTGGTACTGGTGGTGGTGGTGCTGGTAATGATGGTCATGTGGTACTGGTGCTGGTACTGATGGTCATGTGGTGTTGCTGCTGGTACTGGTGGTGGAGGTGCTGGTGGTGCTTGTGGTGGTGCTGCTGCTGGTACCTGTGGTGGTGCTGGTACCAGTGCTGGTGTTGGTGGTGCTACTGATGATGATGGTGCTGCTGCTGGTACTGATGGTGGTGCTGCTGCTACTAATGGTGGTGCTGGTGATACTGGTACTGATGGTCATGTGGTGCTGTTACTAGTACTGGTGGTGGAGGTGCTGGTACTGATGGTGGTGGTGTCGCTGCTGGTGCTGTTGGTACCTATGGTGGTGCTGTTACTGGTGGCCGTATTGGTACTGATAGTGGTTGTGCAGGTACTTGTGGTGCTGGTACTAGTAATGCTGGTACTGATGTTTTCTGCTTGTACTTCTGCTGGTGGTACTGATAATGCTGTTGGTACTAGTGGTGCTGGTGCCACTGGTGGTGGTATTGCTACTGGTTGTGGTGGTACTGCTACTAGTGGTGGGGCTGCTAGTGGTACTGGTGCCACTGGTGGTGGTAGCGATGGTGCTGCCGATAAAGATGATTATCACACTGATGCTGCTTCGTCATTTCACTTATACTGGCATGTTGTTTCTGCTCGACGATGGTATTGATTGTGCTAATGGTGAACATTACTGCTGCTGCTGCTGTTCTTGTGGTTGTTGCTGTTGCGGTTTCTACTACTGCTGCTGCTGCTTTTGCTCGTTTCGCTTTTGATGCATTTGCTGCTGCTATTTTTATTCATTGTTAACCCTTTCATCCCCGAGCACGTCGTTTATCGACCTTTGATATTCTACTTTGTCTAACGCCAAATGATTCTACTCGTCAATGGGGAACTCCACGAGTTCAGGAGTCAAACGGTAATCTTACAGCAGACATTTCTGTTTTT
This sequence comes from Pteroeides caledonicum, assembly GCA_026546875.1. Taxonomy (NCBI): domain Eukaryota; kingdom Metazoa; phylum Cnidaria; class Anthozoa; order Scleralcyonacea; family Pennatulidae; genus Pteroeides; species Pteroeides caledonicum. The sequence continues at coordinate 14,667 of JAOBAZ010238620.1, forward strand.
CAGGAAAGGACAGCTATGGAGAATGGCAAAGCGAGTTTGGTGAGAAAGGTGGTGAATTAAGAGGCCGTGGGTTCGCCCTGCAAATTCCTCGACAAAAAGGATGGAAAAATAACCACCATTCCATACATGTTAGTTCAGAAAATCCAAATGAACATGTGAGGATGCTCGAAGGAAGCGGATTTTCTTTCCCTGAGACTTCGGCCTTTAGTTCAATTCTTGATGTGGTAATCAAAGCAGAAAAATTGCGTACTAGTACTGTTGACATGAGTTTGGTGTTCCCTACCAGTGCTAACAACGAAATTGACACAACGTTTGTGGTCCTTCAGCAAGAAACGACAGGCCCTTTGCAATGGAGAGATATTACAAGCGAATGTGAAAAAAATCGTAGTGATCTTAATCGTAGTATAGTCATTAAAATTCCTGTAAAGAAATCCTCTAAGATATGGGTTATAAAAGTAAAGAGGTCTTTTCGTAGTCTCATTGATGCTCTGATGTGTTTGCTGTATGGCAAAACCTTGTTCAGGATTTTGGTATTTTCAAAGATTATTGATGGCAAAGAAGTATTGATTAGGGTTTTGGGAATGTGCCAGGAACTATTTCAAAATCCTCTTAACCTTAAAACTGAGGTCGACATTGCTAACGATGAAGGTTTTAGAAAAATTCAACAAAGTGATGCGAAGGCGCTGTTGAGGAAAAACAAGTTGCAGTTGTCGTTTTATCTATCTGGGAGGTGTCAGAAGTCCACCCACCTGTATCTAAATACAGACGATCATTTCAAAGTTGCCCAACGCCATGATTTTGAATACACAGTTGGTGAAAGTGGTTGTGTCCCTAAAATTGAGGTTGAAATGGATGGAAACGGTGATGGGAATGTTTTGTGGACATTTAATTTAGAGAAAATTATTCAGGTAAGTTGTTTAATGTTGTTGCTGTTGGTGTTGGTGTTCTCGTCCTCGTCGGCGTCGTCGTTGTTGTTACAATAACAATGATAGTTTAACCGTTATCGTTACAGTTGTTACTGTTGCTCCTTCTGCTACTGCTATTGCCATTGCTATTTCAGTTGTTAATGTTGTTGGTTGATTCACTGGTCATATCACTGGTCATATGATAACCATTATGGTTGATTCACTGGTCATATCACTGGTCATATAACCATTATAGTTGATCCACTGGTCATATTACTGGTCATATGATAACCATTATGGTTGATTCACTGGTCATATCACTGGTTATATTATAACCATTATGGTTGATTAACTGGTCATATCACTGTTTATATAATAACCATTATAGTTGATTCACTGGTCATATCACTGGTCATATGATAACCATTATGGTTGATCCACTGGTCGTATCACTGGTTATATGTTAACCATTATGGTTGATTAACTGGTCATATCACTGGTCATATAATAACCATTATAGTTGATTCACTGGTCATATCACTGGTCATATGATAACCATTATGGTTGGTTCACTGGTAATATCATTGGTGATATGATAACTATTATGGTTGATTCAATGGTCATATCACTGGTGACTATGAATAGGAACACTTGTACTCGTTAGCGATTGCGTTTCCGTTGATTTTCATATCTTTTTACATAACTTTAGCAAATGGTTTGTTTTTTGAACTCTTTCATAACGTTTTCGAAGTTTAAAACAATTGTTACCCATACTTGTCAAACGTAGTTCTTTATCCTTTTCTAGAACCAGATTGAAGAAACCACTCGTTTGCAACAAGATACATCTTTCCCAGACGGAGGGGAAATCCCCGATAAACTTTTACTTGACGTTGCTACAAGGGTTGGTTCTACGTGGGACACATTTGGCACTTGTCTCGGTATCCCCTCGCACACTATTCAAAATATCAATCGAGGTATCAGTGGCAGCGTTGTGCAGAAATGTTTTGAAATGCTTATCATATGGAGAAGTGAAAAACCCCGTAAGATCACAGATCTTAAAATGGCTCTTTGTGACCCAGCATTAAAACGAATGGATGTTGTAAATGAACTTTTGACCAGTACCTTTGTGTAGAAACTGCCTCCCTACAGAAACTCACCACAGTGAGCGCAGTTTTTCGAGTTGTCACGATGAACACGGAACCAATACTAATAACAAGACGTCTGTCAGGCGTTAACCTCGGTCGGACGGTTTTAAGGTGTTACTCTACCCTAAAGGCTTTTTTCCATTGCAGTCGCTTTGCCCGCGCGGGCTGAGCGTTATATTGTTTTTATCAACTTTGCAATTCAAATATCTTTGAAAACAATATAACTTTAACATTCCCGATGCAGTGCGGTTTGTTAAATGTTATTTACCTTGACTCAGTTTTGATTGGTTGTCGG
>JAOBAZ010238731.1:6315-25672 GCA_026546875.1 Pteroeides caledonicum
ATTTTACTAGTTGATGAGTGCAAAAACGACTTCTTAAATATCTTTGGAAAGCGAACTTGGGAAAAAAAGCTTTTGCTTGTCTGGCTAGTAAATAATGCCTCATATTTACTATACATCTAACCAATCAAAACACTGAAAACGCTGTATTTACTAGTAAAATTATACTAAAAGAGGATATTAACTCATTTTCATACTTCTGATCATTGTAGAGGTGGTCGACGTAACTGTATTAGTGATAAGCGTTGCGCTACAAAAACTCTTTACCAATTCATCCTTAATCCTGTTTTTGCTGTGATCACCTTATATAATTTGTAAATAATTAATTGTATTAACACGTAATTAAATCAATTAATCAATAGAATTAATCGTTTATTTTAATCTGATAGTATACAAAAAATTCAACTTTGTTTTCGTGATTTGGTGTGCCATATCCAGTCATTGCGAAGTTGAGAGAACATTAAAATGCGTAAGAGTTGGTCTAAACGGCGAACGTGTCCAACTATAGCGATTGAGCTGGGGACGACGTGGACTCTTATATATAACGAAAACGGCTATGATTTTCAAATCTCTCCAAGTACTCAATGCTTTGATTTCATAACATTTAACCACCACCAAAGCTAAATTTCACATATTTTCGTCAGTCGATCGTGGCTTCTTTTAAATAACAGACGATTCATCACTTCACTGTTCTCTTCGTTCATGGTTTCTTTCAAATAACAGACTGTTCAGCAAGCCACTGTTCTCTTCGTTCAGAGTTAAGGTTCCTAATAACTCTAAAACTGAGCACGTCAAATCATAAAAACTATTTTCTAATATAAAAGTAATAAACAAAAAAAGTTGAGGAAATTCCCGATAGTTTTTCCCGTGTTTATTCGCAGTGGGCATGCATTTCAATTAATCAAAAAAGGTTCATATTAAATATATAAAGGTTATTTTCGAGTGCTGAAAACAATATTTCACGAACGAGCGCAGCGAGTGAGTGAAATATTGTTTTCACGACGAGATTTTTCACCACGAGATTATATGGTAGTAAGTCGAAATAATGTGATTGGCGGAAAAACACCACGTGTTATCGTCACTAGTGAAGATACAAAAAACATCCCACTGTGTATTTCTGAGTACCTCACTGAAAATAAACTGTTATAATAATATATACAAATAAACAGTTATATTAGCTTTACTGGTATTCCAATATTTTATCTCAGAATAATAATTTGGCTATAAGCAAACAATATTTGGTTACTACAACTACCAACTTTCCGTTGTGAATCTATTTATTTACAGTATCCCATGATCAATGACATATTTTAGACGGAGAGTTCCCCGTGGGAATTCCCCGCGAAAATGTGAACTCGTTGAAACAACTTTTTAACACACGGAAACATAGTAAAGATACTGGAGGATGACATGTTACGTTAGCAGAATATAATATAACAATATTTTGATAATTCGTATCAGTTTATAATTCCCACTTTCCGTTGCAAACACAAATCGTTTATTTACGTACGTTTATTTACGTACGGTGTCCCATGACCAATGAGGTCATATTTTAGACGGGGATTCCCCCAAGGGGATTCCCCGCGAAAGTGAAAATACTATATAAGACAATGGAAACATAGTAAACATACACTGTACTGAACGACGACAACTTAATAGGATGTAGAATGTCGCACAAAACAGCACAAGAGAAAGATATCGGTAGAAATCTAAAACAAAAGAAAATGGCAGAAACAAGAGGACCGGTGATAAAGCGTCCAAAGACGACTGTAATAAATGAACAATCGTCTGGTCAGAATGCAGAAGTTGATAAAGAAAGGTCAACAGAGGAACTACATGTAAATATCTTTATTGTAGATATTGAAATAATTTCCTGCCAGAAGGCCAAACGTTTTGTTACTATGAACTGTAGATTGCATGTAACAAAAATTGATCTCCAACGTGCTGATTGGTTGAACGTGCGTTCTAATTGACCGGAGAATTATTATTTGCGCTAAGAGCTATTTATCGTTCAATGAAAAAATGAAAGCGTTTACATAATTATGGTTGTGCATACTGCCTTAACGCATGCGCCGCAGTGTTGGCTGTAGTGGCTGAAAACGGCAGCATAACGGATTTTACTTTGGCTAACGCCAGACAATTTTCCTTGCCAAGGGAGAACTCTCGCTGGGAATAGGTTAACTGAGTCAGTTTATTTAATTAGACGTCACTTAAAACGTAGACAGAAACTTTTTTGTAAAACCTTGGAATAAAACTTTAAACAACATTAATATCTTACTCAAATATCTCTTACGTTTCATTGTGTTTATTTGAACAATGTAGACAGTAGAAACGAAGAATTTACAAAGTCCGACGAGTGGTTTACAGGATGACCCCAATGAAACTTCGTTATTGAAAATTAAACAACGATGTAATTTGCTAGAAAAGTTTATAGGTAATTGCTACTTTTATACTAAAAATATGTTGTAATAGGCGTCTGTCTGTCCGACTGTCTGTCTGTCCGACTGTCTGTCTGTCTGTCTGTCCGACTGTCTGTCCGACTGTCTGTCCGACTGTCTGTCCGACTGTCTGTCCGACTGTCTGTCCGACTGTCTGCTGTCTGTCCGTCCGTCCGTCTGTCTGTCCGTCTGTGTGTGTCTGTCTGTCTGTCTGTCCGCCTGTCTCTCTGATTGGTTGTCAGGGGTCACAGTAATTGGCTAACACTGTTTCCCAGACACCAACACCTTGTTTAAAACAAGTGTTGATTATGATTGTAATAAATATCTGTATGTTTTTGTATTTTATGGTATTGTATGATTTGGCGAATATAGTAAATAAAAAATAATCTCCTTTTAAGTCCTTCTGTCCTGGTAACTGTTTCCCTAAGGGACTGAACCAGAACATCACAATGAAATCTTATGTGGCAACCAAGCCTGTTAAATCCTTGTTCATATTAACGGCGTCGTAATCATAATCATAATCACGACCATGATTATGATCATGGTCGTGATCATGATCATAATCATAATCATGATCATAACCATGATCATGATCATGATCATAATCATAATCATTTCTCACCGATTCACACGTGCAACATAACGACATAATCATAATCAAAATTATTACGGAATGAAAACTTTTCCATTTTCTTATCATTACGATTATGAGGCCGTGTGGACCAGGCTTAAATAGCCATTTGGCACGTATTTTTAACCGACAGATTTTCAACGTTTCAGAACAATTTGTATCAGTTGTTCAAGATGGAGAAACTACACCTACAAAAAGTGCCATAGCCGTCACAGAACTTTTAAGGAAGTATAAACAAGGTCTAGCCGTGATGTACATGCAATGCTTTTATTCTTGCCAGCTTAATGGAGAGTACGAGAAAGCTTTAGATTACACAAAAGAACTGGCTAGTTTGGTAGATATACTGGAAAATGAAGAACTAGAGGATGGGAAACGCATTGTCGCTGAAAATGGTACATTAAGTGATCAGCCAATCAAGTCTGCAAACCTAGCTGTTTTACAAAAGAAGTACTGTGATTATTTTGACAAAGCAAACATGTTCTTAAACAAGTGCAGCAAACCTAAAGGCAAGAAATCTGAATACGATATTTTCTTGAACTTTTTTTATAGCTACATGAAGTCCTTTCAACTGCAAAAAAGCTTTGATATCATTTCAGAATATCTGAAAATGGCCAAAATCTTAAAAGACAAAACAATGGAAAACATTTTCCTTGAGCGAAAAGGACTCGTCTATTCTGTGATGGGCAATCAACAGGAGGCGTACAAAACATTTCAAGCTCTTCTAAAAGATGGAATAGAACATGAACGCTCAAATATGTCTTTAGTGGTGAACACAAGTGTTGTCCTATTATTACTGGCAAAAAAAGAAAATTCTTTGGAGAAGAAAAAAGAATCATTACGTTATGCGTTGCATTCATTAGAGCTTGGGGAGAGATCGGGCGATTATGAGGTTAAGGCTGTTGGTCATGGAAACATTGGTCTTGCTCACGAGAGTATGGGTAATTTTGATTTAGCAATTCACCACTATAACGAATGCTTACTTCTGGGAGAGCAGAATAAAGAAGACAGGATAATAAACAATAGCTACTGTAACCTTGGTAGAGTTTATGAAGCAACTGGAAAGGATGAGATGGCAAAAAAGTATTATGCAAAAGCCTTTAAAACGCCACGGCCTGCTTACTGTCACTGGAACGACACAGAAGAAATGCGCTTCAGTGGGGACTACCTTCTTGGGAGAATGTTAATCAAACAGAAAGAATGGCAAAAGGCTAAGGAACCTTTCCAATCTGCGGTAGAAAGGTGTGAAACACAACGCAAGTCTATCCAAGAGAGCTTTCATAAAATCATTTTCAATGACCAGCAAGGAAAGCCGTATCAATATTTACAGCACCTTCTGTTACAACTTGGAGAGAGGGAGGAAGCTTTGTTAGTGGCTGAAAAGGCAAGAGCAAGAGATTTCTATGACAAAATTGTCCAAGAAAAACAGAACGAGGTTCCTTTGAACTCCATAGAAGACCTCCAAGCATTTGTTAAAAAACACAATGTGGCTGTCCTCATGTTGTCAACATTGGAAGTTGTCAACCAGTTGTGTGGTTGGCTGATTTTTCCAGACGGAAGAGTCAAAGATTTTTCTGTGCAGGACATCCAATGGAAAAAACTCCTTCACAAGCTTTGCGCCTCTATCCGTCTGCTCCATGTTCGTAATCTGACTGAAACCAGGGGGGTGGATAATGACGAAACTGACCAGGAACCGACAGATAGATTCTCCAGTGCACCAGAGGCATCAAAGAAAAGTTCAACCCTCAGAACAGGAGATTCTGAAGCATATGCAGAAGAAATTGCAAAGGCTCTTTCAGAATTTTCTGAGTGCATTAAGGAACTAAGTTCTCTTGTTGTTCACCCAATTGAAAGCTATCTTGATGAGCTGGTCAAAAAAAGCACAGAGAAACCAAAGCTTGTCTTCATACCTCAACTATTAACCTTCAATATACCATTTGCAACTTTGGACCTCCATGGAGAACCGCTCTGCAAGTCTATTACCCCCCTTGAAGCATTCTCCCTTCACTCATTGTCTCATGCTATCTCCCAGGTTATAAAACCAGAGTTGGGAAAACCAGACGATATCTTAATTGTAGGGGACCCAACATTAGATCTTAAGAATGCTGAATGTGAAGCTAATCAAATTGGGGCATTGTTGAAGGCAACACCATTAATTGGCCGTCAAGCAACACGTAGCAAAGTAATGGCACGTCTACAAAATGCTCGCATCATTCATTTTGCATGTCATGGTAGTACGGATGGGAAAAGTTTGTACTTGGCATCAGATACTCCAAGCAGGTAAAAAATATAAATATAAGGTGCTACATATCTTATATAGAAATTATTTATACATTTTTCTCTACCTAATTAACCTATTACTAGATCCCAACTACTGTTCTTATATATTAATTTTTACACGCTAAATGCACCCGAAAAAGATTTACTTTACACCAAAAACGTGCTTCCTTTTTAGTGTTTTTCTGCGCTTCCAGTTAGCCTTATGAAAAACTCACCTCAACAAAACGTTAGAATATTTTATGAGTTATTTAAAGTACAAATATATTTAACAGTTATACCATGAGCTCGAGTCGTATATGATCGGCTATCAGTTCATATACGACGAGAGAAAATGGTATAACTGTTTTATAATATAGTAAACACTATTATATGAGAAAAATTTTATTTCATCATTAAATAATTTAACTTTTTATAATTAACATAACAATTGCATGTCTTTGTACTACACACCGTACTGATTTAGTTACGGTCCGCGTAAAAATTAAGAAGCGTTACTATTGAGTTATCTGAAAGATTTCTTAAAATGGTTCTGTAAGTAGTTTTAAAGTTTTTCGTTTACTTCGTGCATTTGTTTTCGATGTTTACGTCATAATTAAACGTTATGACAATGCCCCTATGGGTTCCGCGGTCCCTGGGCCAGGTGATGACTATTTTCTGAAGTCTAAATGTTTCTCCAAATCTGTTACATATACAGTGTATCACCATTTCGATTTTGTTTTTATATTGTAGTGAAAAAGAAGAGCTCACAGTTACTGATATCACTAACATTAATGCTGATTTGGTTGTTCTCAGTGCTTGTCATACACACAAAGGGAAAGTGAGCAACGAAGGTGTTCTTGGCCTATGTAGAGCATTCATCATGGCAGGAGCGAAATCCGTTGTGACATCATTATGGGCTATTCCTGATGAAGCTACATTATACTTTATGGAAAAGTTCTATCAGAAATTGATTCTTGGGGATCATGTGGGCGGTGCGTTGGCCATGACAATGGACGAGATGAGAAAAACTGAAGGTTACGAACATTATTTTTTCTGGGGTGCATTTAAACCCGTTGGCGCAGACTGTACAATTTCTTAAGAGATGTATCACAATGTGTAGAAATGGTTCTGTTGTGTGTAGGTGACACGAACACAGAATAGAACGTAACACTTAGAAATAATGTAATTTAGTATATAGTAAACAGTGAGATACTGAGAAATACACAGTGAGATATTTTCCATATCTTCACTAGTGAAGATATCGATCACGTGGTGTTTTCCCGCCAATCACATTGCGTTATTCCGACTTGGTACTATATAATAGTGTTGAGAATAAAAAATGTTAAAATAGTGTTGAAAACAATATTTCACTCACTCGCTGGGCTCGTTCGTGAAATATTGTTTTCAGCACTCGAAAATAAAATCCATATCTTCCGCCGCCGTGTAATATCCTCTATTTAGTATAATCTTACCAGTGTATATAATTCATTGCAAGCATTTTGTTTGGGTAGTTGTCTAGTAAATACGAGGCATTTTTACTAGCCAGACAAACAAATGCCTTTTTCTCAAATCGTTTTCCAAAGACAAAGTCGTTTAATAAGTCGTTTTTGCATTTATCAACTCGTAAAATTATATGTTTTAGTAAAACAATTAGTTACCTCAGTCTTTGTGATTATCGGTGAATATTCGTCGATGGTCACCTTGACTTCGGTAAATAATTAAATGTCTCGATATATGTACAGCTCAAATATAGACGTAGTTTAGTGTGCTGTCTTGAACCGCTATACACGTAAAAATCTCACAGGGTTGTTTTAGCTGTTAATAGCTTTGGACATGTACAGTTGACCAGCTTGAACATGTAGGAACTGAGCAACTTCAATAAGATTGTTAACAGACCTGGAGCCGGTTGTTCAAAAGTCGGTTAGCTTAACCGTGGGTTAGTGAAAGGTTGGGAAGGTAAATAATTATAACCTAACACACTAAACTAAAACAGTGGGTTATCGTGTAACCCTGGATTAGCGTTAACCAATACCTTTGAACAACTCAACCCTGTTCAAATATAGCTGTTCAAACAGTACTGTTTCTAAGCTGACAAACGAACAGTGGTAAATAGCATTGTTCATTCCTGTTAAAACAACAAAGAACAGTGATTTTAAATGAACAAACATTGTCCACGCATACATGATACAACATGTATGTTTAAGTATGATGATCTAACAATGCTGAACAGTTTTGTTTCACCAACTTTAAACATGATTGTTTTGAATGTAGCATGTATGAAAAACATTGTTGATCCAACATGCCTGTTCTAGCATGTTGAAACATGCTAAAGCAGTGTTGTTGTTTTAAAAAGGACACGTTCTGTCACGTTATCCACAATGTTACACACAGGATATTTTTACGTTTGTAGGGTAACCCCAGTCGGTCAGGGTTATTACGGAGTTTAAGCATGTAGGACGGCGACAACGGCAAAAGCAAATTCCTTTAAGTAATGAACGAAAGAAAGATTACTGTGTATTAACACAGTTTGGAGGGTTTATTGGGGAACTTTATGGTTAGAATAAGTTCCCCTGAGCCAATTCGAAGTATTGCTTGTTGTGGGTTGAGATGTAGTTGTTGCGTAGAAGACGTAAAAATGTTTAGTTGTAAACAGACCGAAGACGCCGCCGCCTGCAACTCCCGTGAGGCTTTAAATTATTTCCTTTCTTCCATTTTATAAACTCCATTATATCGACCACCATCGCCGTCGCGTTGCGGTCGTGCTTGCTTAAACTCCCTATTATATGTGGATGGGTCACACATCTGGTCACACATTATCCTGTCACAGATTCTGTTCTGTTCTGTTTGAGGGAAGTGAGCACTGCTAAGTTCATCTTTACTGTCCTCCCAAGGTTTTTCACGTGATAAACGATGTGTGATATTAATATAACTACGTCATGTAAATGTATAAAATTGAACACACGCGACAATTCATGAAAGCAGACATGTTTCAGTATACTGTATTGGCTTGTACGCAAATATGGTTAATGTAAAATATAGTAAATATAAATAAGAAATCATAATCTCAATGACAATGAATTTCAAATAAATTCGAAATGTTGCCTCTCAAACCTCAAAAGTTGACTTTACATAATACTTCCTGTTTTGCACTTCCGGTTTCGAATACGCGTTATTCTCACCATAAGTAAAAGATTTATTACGGTAATAGAAAGCGTTTCCTGCATTTATCTAAGAACGTGCCAAATTTTCGTCTTATTATAAAAGACACAGCAGTTTCACAGTTAAAGTGCGATAAAGTCCAGTGCATAACTTGAAATAAGACCGAACGTAATCATATCAATGATAGCATAAGTTCATTTTAGCCGGGATTTCCCCGGGATGTTTACCATGGACATCTGATGTTTACGCGTGTTAACAATATTAGCTCGACCAGGGAAGTCCCAGTCAAAAACGAATGTTTATATAAACGTGTGTAAACAACAGCTTTATAAACACATCAGAATGGTGCTAGCCTACAGGCAACGATATCTTAGTAGGATATAGAAATATGTCTAACGAAACGTCGCAAGGTAATGGTACTACAGGAAGGCTTGGTGTAACCAGAGGACCGGCAGTGAAGACAGGAAAGACAACGGTTACCAAAGATCAAACTTCTCCTCAAAACGCGGAGGCAATCGACAGCAAAAGGCAAAAAGTGGCACCCCAACCTGTAAATACCTAAATTTTTATTAGGCACGATCTTACTGTACTATACCCACAGTTACTGTACATGTACACGTGTATAGTGTCTGTGTGTTTAAACGCTTTCCAATATCAAAGCAGAAACATTTCGTTGTAAAACGCGTTCAGTAAAAGGCAAACGAATACCAATTTGTCAGTAGCATCACAGAAAACGAAATAAAATGCAGAAGACCAGTTCAGTCATGCAGCGTGCCTTCCCACATTTAATTCAATTTGCTGGCCAGAATAATGGCTGACCAATCAGACTCAGTTTAACGTGTTTATTGGCTGTTGACATGCAGTTTACTGAGTAAATAGCTCAGGGTAATCGAGTAGAACATACTTAGAAGAAAAGAGAGTAAGCTCGGAAAAAGCTTAAACAATCAGATAGCTGCTTTTATGCCAGGTTTGAGATAAGGGCACAAACGTCATAGTTCCGACCTGAGTTGACCTTTCTGTTTATTTCTTATTGTATGGGATATATTGTTCAATTCAATTTCTAGTTAACACAATCCAAGTAAACGTTAGATGAAAATAAAGTCGCTAATGTAGTCTTTCACTTTGCTTGATTCAATTGTAAAATTTCCTACGGTTTCTACATTGTAAAAAATTGATACCACGCTATTTAAGATATTAATACGTTTTGTTATAAATTTCGTTTGTTTTTTTTGCAACATGTAGAGTGCTGAAAGGAATATTGCTTTAAATACTCCATCAAACGACTTCAGTCGTGAACGCGTTCAGATTGCCTTACCAGATATTAGAGAACGTTGGAATTTGTTAAAAATGTTAGCAGGTATTGATTTGATTCTTTAGAGATGTTTTAATGCATGTTTCTGTAAATGGTAACAAAAAGTACAATACAACAAAATGCAAAATAAAATGCAGCAAAGCACAAATTAAATGTAACAAAATGTAAATGAAATGTAACAAAAAGTCAACAATATGTAACAAAATGTAAATGAAATGTAACAAAAAGTCAACAATATGTAACAAAATGTAACAAAATGTAACAAAAAAGTACAGTAAGTTGTAACAAATGATACAATATTAAATCTAGAAAAAAGTAAATTATTGGAATGTAACAAAAAGTGAATTAAAGGAAGAAAAAATAATGAACAAAATTTGGAAACAAGATGTAATAAAAAGTTAAAATAATTAAAGGAAAAAAACAATCAAAATCAAGGTATTTAGATGTAATAATTCATAATAAATGTGTATTGTTATTACAGTAACTTGGCTTTCATTTGCAATAAACTATTATTTCACTGTGCTGATGATGCCAAGTATGGTACACTGTTAGCAATACATGTTTTAAAATTCCAAAGCAAATTAGTGGAGAGGCAACATTCTAATTTATTTTATTTTAGATCAACCACTATCAGAAGTTCATCTTGCCAGTCATGATTCCATGCCAGATGTTGTGGGTATTAAAGAACAGTTAAAGGAGTATGAACAAGGTCTAGCAATCATTTTCATTGAAAACATTTATTTCCACAAAATAAATGGAAACTTTGGGGAAGCCTTAAAATATGAAACAGAGTTAGATAGTTTAGTATATATTCTACAAAATGAAGAGCTCAAAGAAGCAAGAGACATTGCCTCAAACAAAAGTGCAGACCTGGTTGATTTGAAAAAGAAACACTGTGACTTTTTGAACAAGGCAAATAGATTCTTAGATATGGTAAGCAGTCCAGACCATACAAGGTCTGGGTATGGCAAAATTTATAGCTTTTATCCTTATCACATAAAAGCTTTCAATCTTCAAGAATGCGTAGATATTAATAAAGAATGTTTGAAAATAGCAAACAGATTGAAAGATGAAAAAATGAAATATGCCAGTCTTGCAGACAAAGCACTTCTTTGTCAGTTAATGGGGGAGTATCAAGAATGTTATGACATTTACAAACCTATTGTGAAAAGAGGGCCTATGGATGACTTTAATACCTACATTGTTTCATTAATAAACACAAGTGTAGTACTTCTGTTACTAGGCAAGAAAAACAAGTCCTTAAAATATGCTAAAAAATCTTTAAAGCATTGTGAAAAAGCTGAGCACTATATACGAATGGCTGTATGCCATGGAAACATTGGTCTGGCATATGAAAGTATGGGTAAGTACAAACTTGCCCTTAAACATTACAAAGATTGTTTATTGCTAGGAGAACAGGAAAAAGAAGACAGGGTAATCAATAACGGCTACTGCAACATTGGCAGGGCATATGAAGGTCTTGAACAGGATGAGATGGCGATGTGGTATTATGAGAAAGCTGTAAATGCTCCGCAACCTGCTTATTCTCACTGGTGTGACACTGAAGACATGCGCTTCAGTGGAGACTACCTTCTAGGAAAGCTACTAATTAAATACAAAGAGTGGGGAAAATCTAAGAAATATCTCCAGGCAGCAGTAGAAAGGTGTGAATTACAACGCAAGTCAATCCAAGAGAGCTCTTTAAAAATTGTCTTCAATGACACACAACAAAAACCTTACCAGTATTTGCAGTATGTACATTTACAGCTTGGAGAGATAGAAGAGGCTTTATTAGTCGCTGAGAAGGCAAGGGCTAGAGATTTCTATGACAAAGTTGTACACAAAGAAAGGAACAAGGTTCTTCTGAACTCAATTGATGACCTCCAAGCATTTGTTAAAAAGCATAATGTGGCTGTCCTCATGTTGTCAACATTGGAAGTTGTCAACAAATTGTGTGGTTGGCTGATTCTTCCAAGTGGAAGAGTCAAAGATTTTTCTGTGCAGGACATTCAGTGGAATAAAATGCTTAAAAAGCTTTGTGTGTCCATGTACCTTCTCCAAACTCGCAACCTGACTGAAACCAGGGGGGTGGAAGATGAGAAAACTGACCCAGCACTGGTGGAAAGATTGTCCAATGCGCCAGTGGCATCAACTGAATGTTCCTTGTCTGCATGTTCAATACCAGTCCTCAGATCAGGAGACTCTGATGCATGTGCAAAGAAAACTACAAAAGCATTTTTAGAATTTACTGAGTGTATTGAAGAACTTAGTTCCCTTGTTCTTCACCCAATTAAAAATGATCTAGATGAGCTGGTCAAAGAAAGCACAGAGAAACCAAAGCTTGTCTTTATACCTCAACTATTAACCTTCAATATACCATTTGCAACTTTGGACCTCCATGGAGAACCACTCTGCAAGTCTGTTACCCCCCTTGAAGCATTTTCCTTCCACTCATTGTCTCATGCTAACTCCCAGGATGTAAAACCACGGCTAGGAAATCCAAAAGATATCTTAATTGTAGGGAACCCAACATTAGATCTTAAGAATGCTGAACGTGAAGCTAATCAAATTGGGACATTGTTGGAGGCAACTCCATTAATTGGCCGCCAAGCAACACATAGTGAAGTAAAGAGACGTCTCGAAAATGCTCGCATCATTCACTTTGCATGTCATGGTAAAACAAATGGAAAAATATTGTATTTGGCACCAGATGAAAAAAGCAGGTAAGTACTACATAGTTTATTAAATTTTGATGTACAGTACTGTAGTGTGTTAAACTGGGTTTACCACCCGGCCATCCTGGGAATGGCATGCGATCACACACACATGCCTTGGTACACACCCCAGCTTACCAAGAGAGGTAAAAGTAAAATTAAATAGTGCAATATTAGTGTTCTGTTAAGAATAAAAAATAGGTTGCATGCCATTGCACACCCAACTACCCCAAGAAGTGTGATTTATTGCACTGTTACCCTTTTCTTCCTGAGATGGTCTGTACCATAGTTGGTATGCAGGAAACTGTTTTTTAACCAATGGATGAGTAACCTGGTTAATAGCCAGCTACTTGTAACAGATGTTTTATTTTGATTGTCTAATGCCAGACAATTTTGCATGCCAGTGAACACCTCTCAATAGGTAATTAATATATTTTAAAAAACATTTTGCCTTTTATTTTTTATACAAAAGATCAATTCTAAAAGTGACTGATATCACTAAAGTTAATGCTGATCTAGTTGTTCTCAGTGCTTGTCATACACACAAAGGAAAGGTGAGCAACGAAGGTGTTCTTGGTTTATGTAGAGCATTTATCATGGCAGGCGCGAAGTCTGTTGTGACTACATTATGGGCTATTCCTGATAAAGCTACATTATACTTTATGGAAAAATTCTATCAGAAGTTGATTCTTGGGGATCGTGTGGCAAATGCTTTGGCCATGACAATGGATGAAATGAGAAAAACTGATGGTTACGAACATTACTTTTATTGGGGTGCCTTTAAACATGTTGGAGCAAACTGTAAAATTTTTTAAAAAGCTTCATCTATAGACCAAATCAGCCTTGTATGCAAATTACCCATTTTGATGTTTACACATACTTTTGAGAGATGTAAATTTTAGTTTGTATCATTATTGTAATTGGAATACATTGTTTTGTGCCTTCATATCATCTTTGTGCAAACATCGAAATGGGTAATTTGCATACAAGGCTGATTCAGTCTATAGCATACTTCAACTTTGTTGTGGGAGTAAATCCCAATGTAAGTGTCAGAAGAAGGTTCAGCTCCAAGTTCAATCAAACCAGAACCAAAACACAATGCTCTTTCATGAACCTAAACCAACAAAGAGTTGTTAACATTTATGACAA
Organism: Pteroeides caledonicum; assembly: GCA_026546875.1. NCBI lineage: Eukaryota > Metazoa > Cnidaria > Anthozoa > Scleralcyonacea > Pennatulidae > Pteroeides > Pteroeides caledonicum. The sequence goes on from JAOBAZ010238731.1 coordinate 19,972, forward strand.
AATCATTTGTGTGAATGAAAAAGTGAAATTATATTGTACATACCAATACCAGCTATCACTCTACCTAGCTGTACATACATACCGTACACATACCAGTACAGTACTTTACAACTCCTAAATCCAGTTTACCTGGTTATATGTTATCCACTTATATTCCTGATCATAATCTTCTCTCCACCCAAGGCATGGTTTGTCACCTACAGTAGTTGACACAGATATTGATAATGTTGTTCTAAAAAAACTACAGTTGCCAAAATGAAATAAAATCATATGGAGGGAAAAAGTTAGGGAAGATTTTTTTTAATATGTCCCTTAAAAAAGTGAGATATTAGAAATATCTCATGTTACCATGGTAACTAAGACAAATAAGGTAGGAGTTATAATTGGATGATAATTTTCCTGAACAAATGAATCTCTCTAACTTAGAGAGACCACAGAGACATACCCAGTACGGTACTATACAATCTATGTCTTACCTGAAATGCTTACACCTCTCATGAAAGCCTCATATAATGTGCTAACATTTTCATGGTAACGTTCAATCAGTGTTTCAGACAATGCACTCCTTCGAACATTTTCTTCACCCTTTTAATAACAGTTGGGAGAACATACATGTTACTGTACTATGTACTGTAATATGATAGTAACTGGTAACAAATGAAAAGCACACTGTTTAAACTTGAGTCATTTACAATACTGGTACAACAACAAATTATTTTTTAAACAAATTTTTTTAAAATTTCATATTTATTTATTAATTTAGGAATTTAAATTATTTAAAGAAAACCTAAACCTCATGTTGTTTAAAGCCATTTTTATGTCCCACTGTGTATCTGCATTATAAATAAACCTTGCCATTCCAAAAGAGAAATAAATAAAGTCATACTGTATACTGTAAGTTCTATATATGTAGTCAGGAAACTCACAACAATTATAAACTAAACAGCATAAACCTTACCGGAACTTCAACAGACTGCTTCTTAGGGTCAACTGGACATTTTAAAGGTGTTGGCCTGGTAGAAAGGTAAACCATACTTGAAGCAGCAATAGCAGCAAGGGTAGCAAGAGTTGCAGGTTCACTTAGGAACTTTATTGCTCCTTCACTTGACATGATGGTTAAACTGCAAAAAACAGGACAAAACAGTACTATTATGCTTGAAGCAATTCAAAAGATTTATAAACAGCAAATTACTTTAGTTTAATTTGAAATGACTTGTTATGACTAAACTTGGCACATTATATACGGTACAGTTACATGGATGTAAAATAAGACCTATAGGCAGTTGTATCCCTCTTCTTTTTCTGTTGTAATCCCAAACAAATTATGTACATTTCAACCCATATCATATCCAAATGTAATTAAAAAGTTCAGGTAATGTGAACTGCAATGCTAATTGTCAGTCAACAATAGGTTGAGTCAATTTTTAATTAAATTTTTTAAATAGTCCAAAGCCGTTTGTTTACCATTTAACATGATCATTTTAAGGTGAACACATTTGAATATGATTTAAATGAACACAATACTAGCATTTTCAAGAATAAAGTTTATACCAGGCAACTTCATCAACTGACACTTGTCACGTTTAACAAAATTGGTCTAGCCACAAATATTTGGTTTACCTGTATTATGCTAGAAATTATAACACTAACGGCATGGTGATATATCTGGGCAAATTTCACGCACTACAATGATATACTGTACTTCCATGGTATAAATCAATAATTAAGCCATGCATTTTCAAGAGTAAATCCTATTAGGATGGTATATATTAACTTATAGAAATAATTCCTTTGGATTAAAATTTACAGCATGTACATTGAATAATTTTTATCCTAACTTTGTCATGAAACTGGAATTCCTTCATATATTGACCCATTATTGGAAATGCTGGCTAAAAAGCTTTGATTACATATATGTGTCTCCATAATCAAGTAAAATTATGTTAATTTTAACCTGCAGTCCCATTTAGGCTGCAGTATAATGAATTATTTTGGTTGAAAAAATACTAAAAAATGTATTCATTATAAAGTAGTCATTTCTCTTAGTAAATCCTTAGTCAGAAGGTACAGTATCTCATTGCACTTTAATACTAATGTTAACAGTTTGCTTAAAAGGAAAATTTCATACAGCCTATCAGCCTTAATGGATTGCAAGGGAATAAGACATTTTGAATGTTGATCTCAGACTAGATTATATTTCAAATGCTGCTGACAAACTGTGATGTACATGGCATGTACATGTACAGTAGACCCTCTCTAATGAACACACAGTTAACAAGATTTCACATACATATATGAAAGTTTGGATGAATCAGTTCAGAAAAACTGTATATTTAGAAACATAAAATTCCAAAAAAGAAAATTAACAAATAATTTTCCTATGAGCTTAAAAAGCTGTTAACAAATTTTATTGTTTGGATCATGTCACAACATATCTCATTACCAACAAACTTGGTGTTGCAACAGATATATACAGGCATATACCACATACTTTAAATTAGTATTTATATACAGTATATTAAAATAAAATTTGTTTTAAATTTAAGCAAAATTTCTCATGTTACTATATCTCAAGATGATAGTAAACCAATATTTGTATATTATGACTGACTGCATGACTTTGTTCAAAAGACAAATGATTGCATTCAGGCAAGTTTTAAATTTCATAAAAATTCCAGAAATTTGCTACTATTATTACATTCTGATTCTCAGAAATTGAAAAAAAATTTAATTGATTGATCACGAAGCATTTTGTTCAAAACACTGTAACATTATGTAATATTTAAATTTACTAGTTTAGCTAATATTAACAAGTCAACCAAATTATACTATTGCATTTTAGGATACCTGTATTTCATAAAGAACTATGGTATTGCAAAATATTCTATCCAAATAACACATTACATTTATATGTGCATACAAGTCTTTTGACTTGTATGTACATCTAAACCTCTCTGGTAACAATTAGTAATAACACAGATGAGAGACGAACCAGTTACCTTTCTGGTAATAAGAATTAACAATTGCCAATTGGTCATAACATGTTGTTCAACACACGAGGCGGGTATTTTTGACAAAAACATGCCCTTTAATAAATATCATTGATTAAAACTCGAATACAAACTTCTTTCTTTCACTATTTGATATAATATAGAATGAAGACTTTCCCATTCATAATCTGATAAACAGTTAAAACGTACGTAAAATGGTTTAGTTTAATAATCAAAACTTACGTGGTAAAAATCGAATTGTCTTCGCCAGTTCACCAAGTCCAAAGCTTCCAGTTTGATCGAACAGGACAAAGCCAAGTACACAACACAGCACTACGAGATATATAATGGCAGGAAATTGCAAAATATTTGTAATACGACAAACGCAAGGTCCAAAGTGCACCACAGCCTACCGAAGCAAATCAATTGTTGCCCAGTTGGGGATCTTGCTTGATGTTCTTTGGCCTTAATCTACCACAATCTGACCTCAAGGGGCAGTGCCAGGAAATGTACAGTACCTACCCCCGGTAATACTTCCTAAACGTTTTGTATTCAGGGGGTTAGTAAAAATAAGGAAGTTTCCAATAATATGAGCGTAGGGAGAATTTTGAAGTTTATTTGAAATGTTTTTGATGTTTTAGTTAAAGTGATATTCTCATGCCCAGAAACAACAGCATAAAGACTAAAAGAGTCTTACAAAAGTTACATACAGATAACTTTAGTTGTCAAAGAGCTGTCACCTCTGTCACTTAAAGCCACTTATAAGTTAAAATGTGAGACAATTAAACAAAAACTTGAACCTAAACTTAAAGCAAATAAATTTCTAAATGAAAACAAAAACTGCTCCTGGAAACTGAAATTTATTGTTTGTAAAAAAGTAACTTATGAAGTAATTTAGTTCCTCAAGTTTATATATTTTTTCCAAGGCTTTATCTTTATTTAATATATAAAATTAACTTTCCTGAACATGACACTTTTCTCACATAGGCAACATCTTATTTTATATAGCTGTAGGCTATGTATATTGTATAATTTGCCAGATAACTTCACAAGCTCTTGCATTAATGCCACTTGAAGACATGAATGGGTTAAATTGTGAGATAAAACATGACATATAAGGTGTATATGTTCACTCCCTGTTTTTGATGATCTATCACATTAGTAACATCACCAGGTTTAATACTGTACGTGGAAGGTAACAGTAACAGGTGAGTACCCAGCTGACAAATACTGGTAATATTGTGCATTGCACATAATCTGATTTGGAAGACCAACAAAATTGGATCCAACAAAATTGGATTATGCTAATATCTTTAAGATAACTTGATCAGCTTTCATTTTTGTTCATTAATTGTTAGCAATGTATCCCATTAAATAAAAAAGAAGGCATAATTTCTCAAAAATTTAAATTGTTTAAATCATCAATCTTGTTTTATTTGATTTATGGATATTTTCGCCCAGTTTTCATAGATGGTACAAGTTCTGAATGTATAAGGTGCAGCCCAGGTCCAAATGTTGATGTTAAACTGATCTTTTTGATAAATTCACCTGTAAAGTAAAAAAATGAAAGAAACTTCAATGAAAGTAAATGAAAGGAAAGATATTTTGTGAAATTTAATTACCTTTTTTGGATTTACGGTGACTTAATACAGCATTTAGTACTGTGTCAGCATTTTGTTTTAGGTCAGTCAAAGTAAAGTCAAGCTAAAGTTAACAACATAAACAAATAAGGATACATATCACCATGGATAACATGTGTTAACCCATGCACTGCGGAATGGCCGCAAACGACCACTGGCATTAGACAAAGTAAAATCTGTTAAGATTTTACTTTGTCTAATGCCAGACAATTTTACTTTCAAGAGAAAACCTCCCACTGTCAATGGGTTAACAAGATTAGTACTGGTACAACAAATTTTACACTGCAGTAAATAATATACCATTCCTCACAAAATTTTAGAAATGAAGTGTGTATTTTTACTTCCTGCCATAAAAAATGAAGAAGCTAAGAGGCTTTTTTTTATAACTTTTAGTAGAAAAGCATCAATCAATTTTAATTGGGTTAATTATCATTAAAATGGCACTGGATTCAAGGTAATTCAATTAAATACATAAATAACAAAGAATATTTTGTTTTAAAAAAACCTTAACTGTATGAATGCTAAAAACAACCACATAAAAACAATACGTCAAGCTCATGCAGCTTCATATGATTTTAGAAATCACAAAAAACACTATGCAAATAATAAAAAACAATCTTAATTTCCTCTTACTAGGCCAATACTGGTGTTAATATAACCATATTTGTCAGTTTTGTAAACTCTGGTGTGTTTAAATGTCTGAATAGCCTGATGGAAATTATCTGTTATGCTGCCTAAAAGTAAAGAAAATAAGGAAAATTTTAAAGAATTTATGGGGTGTTTTAATACCAAATAAGTGCATAAGAATATATTATATGATCTTATTTTAAATTATATGATATTACGGTATATAATTATGTGCTGTACTTATATTATATTATATGCTATACCAGGGATATTAACAAGATAGTGCTGGCTCCAAATAGTTACTAATTTTTTCCCTGACTAATGCCAGATGATTTTACCTGCCCAGGGGATCCCCTGCAGGTAATAAGTTAAGGTGGCCGTTAACCCTAAATTTCCAGTAAAAGTAATATTTTTTTGTATTTTTGTTTTGTGGTTCATAAGATA
>JAOBAZ010238732.1:0-16998 GCA_026546875.1 Pteroeides caledonicum
GTTTTTAGTTATGCAGATGTAAAGCTACTATGTAGATAAATGCAACAAAGCCATTATTATTATTATTATTATTATGAAGTCTCATCGTGTGTGTTATCTACACTATACTGATGAGGTAGTGTCGTATAGTTCGTACTCGGGCTCAAGTGGATTCTATGCTGCATGGTTGGTGCTACGTACTACGAGTCAGCTCAGTCGCTGACCATTAGTCTGTCCTTACTTTTATATTGTGGGACAAACTAATTCTACGTTGTTTTTTTTTATTGTTTTTTCCTTTTTATTTTTGTTATTTTTCTTGTGAGTTGCTCGGATTTTTTTCAGGTAATCGTTTGGGATTACCTCACCTTGTGTTTTTTCAGAAGAGTGAGCAGTAGCCCGGCTCGGCCAACTACGGTGACTTGCTTTCCTTAAGTAAGTAGGTCTGCGTTTCGTGCTTTTTGCCCGCAAATATCAGAGCCAAGTGTTTTATAACAAAATCTAGTGTGTGACGCGATTTCCTTTTCTTTTTTAAATTGTTAGTTTTAGAAATCGCTTTGTTATTAATTAGTAATTATGAATACTGATTTTAATGCTTAATTCCCCGTGTGGAATAAATTGTGTGTTATTTTTGATATCCCACGGGGGATTGTTGGCACGGATAACTCGTCTATTATCCGAGCCGAGTTAATACATTTGATCGGCGCTGATCAACTTGCGGCTTTTCAGATCCTGCCAGGTTATAAATTCAGGATCTCATTTAAGACCGCCGAATCGTGCCATGAAATTTCAATTCGTGGCATCGATTATAGGGGTGTCCATCTAACCCCTAGACCTGCCTTTGAAAACATCAAGCAGGTATTTGTTGATCATGCGCCGGTACAATTGCCTAACGAGGTCTTTCTTACCGTTCTCTCCGAGTACGGTCAAATTGTTTCGATTAAATACCTCCCAGTAAAAGGCAGGCCGCATATACAGTCTACAATCCTGGCAAAAATTGACGTGGACAGCGCTGTTCTTTCTGGAATGATTTCCCCCTCCCCCTGGTCACTGTTGTCACTTGGACCAGTCGCTATTGGAAAACGCATGCGAAAACCTCACAACATTGTCCTGGGGGTGGCGGGGGGCGTTATATTGGAGAAAAACGTATGTGCACAGTCAAGGACTGGTGTAGCGCAACGTGTCCACATAATTTTTGCCAGGATTGTAGCACTAGGCTGCTTGCAATGATGGTTAGTAAACCAATACCTGAGACTGTCCCCAAGGCCAAATTTTTGTGCCCTGCCATGCAGCACGATTTTGTTCCAAACGTGGCCAGACGCGCTCTTACGCCCCTGCGACCTGCAATAGGCTGAGCGCTTTTACCGCTGCTGATGGAAGCAGCCCCTCCATTTCGGCCGCTGATCGCAGCGGTCGTTTTACTTCGGCCACAAGTAGCGGGCCCAGCACCTCTGCCGTTGCAACGGAGTAAGTGCCAACAATATCGACTTCTTCGCCAAGGACAAGTTGCCCCAGAGACTAAGGGGGTTAGGCAAAAACTCCTAACGACTTCAGCGGTGCAGAGAGAGGCTAGATCGTCTTAACTTCCTGCCTTCGGCACTCCTGTTTCCTCAGCGACGCGACTTCAGTTCCCGTCCTGGGGAGTACCCCTTATCTGACAACAATCGTTTTGTTGTGCTTGGGGATAACCTGGAAGACACCAGCTCAGATGAGGCGGTGATCTCTGCTCCAACTACAACGGCTTTTAGTTCTTTTAATTTTACTCGTAGTACCATGCGTCCAGGACATATTCTTTTCGGGTCGACATGATTTTTGCCCCGATTGGGTTAAAGAACCGGTTGAAAGAATGCAAATATTACACGACATTTTTCTCCGACCTCCGATACTTGTAGATCCGGGTCCCGCTCGATGGCATCAAGAGCCGGGGACCAGGGTATTGGAAGTTCAATACCTCACCCCCTAAGGATGAGCAGCACCTGCATCTGGTCTTTTATCTCAGGGCTATTTGGAAGGCACAGGAAAGGGATCCCCAATCCCCAACGGATTGGTGGGATGTCGGCAAATTTTACCTTTAGGGTGTCGCGCGCAGCTTCGTACGTACAAAAGCCCTCGCCCAATCGGCAACTAAGAAATGTCTCCTTGGCCAGCTTGCTTCTCCTCAGAGGAGCCTAGATGCTAGGGTTAATTCCGTCTTTTCTCAGCTCTGTGCTGTGCAAGAGGAGCTCCGTGTCTTAGAACCACACGAGGCCCGTGGCGCTAAAGTCCGGGCCAGATGCCGATGGGCCGGACTTGAGCGCGAACTACAAAGAGCTGTTCACTGCCCAGGCCTGTGATTACATCGTTGAGGTTACATCGCTCCCAGAACAACACCGAAAGAGACCTGTGGGAGGGTCCGTTGACACCCGAGGAATGCCACGCTGTCTTGGTTCGTCTTATGAATAATAAGAGCCCAGGCAGCGATGGTTTTCCTAAAGAATTTTATGTGTCCTTTTGGGAGCTCCATAGCGTTGACCTCATACATTGGTGCTGTTCTATCCCCGGATCAAACGTGTGTTCCGGGCTGCAACATAGGCGAAAACCTTAACATTCTTTGTGATCTAGCGGATCATGCCGAAGCAGAGAACCTTCCAGTCGCTCTTCTCTCGCTGGATCAAGAGAAACCTTTCGATTGTGTTTACTGGGGGTTCCTCGAGCGTAAGCTAGACACGATGGGCTTCGGCCCCAGTTTTCGCCGTTGGGTATCCTTGTTCTACATAGTCGTCGGTTCTCATCAATGGGTGGATTTCCCCGTCTTCCAGTCCCATGGGTGGAGTGTGACAAGGGTGTCCGCTCTTGTCGCTCCTCTACGTCCTCACAGCCGAGGTACTCGCTGCTAACATCCGCACGTCACCTCGAATTTGGGAAGTGTGTCTGCCCGGTTCGCTGGAGGGGCTTGAGCGCAAACGCCGTTGACACTACACTTTTTTTTTACCAATGTGCAGTACTAATTGGCTGAACTCACCAGTTGCCATTGAAATCGCTAATCACAATAAACATTCATAATTAGGAACTCTTAGTGAAGGATAAACTGCAATGATGGTAGTATAGACAGGGTTGGTAACTTTGATGACTGTGAACTCATTACCATTTAGATTGTGACAACAGACATATCTTTTGACAAATACTATCCTGCTGTACACTACTGGATCACCATGGGCAGAATACATCGCTCGTTGATTAGCGAATGCTTAAACTATGAAAGATTGACTGACGTGGTCGCTATATTGTTTTTCCAATCAGAATCCGATCACGTGTCCGTACAGACCATCGTGCAGAGGTCCACTGGCGGATCTAGATGCGAATCAAAAATAAATTAGAAAATTGTAATTTAAAATACCCAAACAACGATCACATTGGTAGGATTTATATTCTATAGAACTGTTTAAGCAATCAGATCTTTATCCTAGAATTTTGAATTAGAAATTTCCACGAGTGAGTTGTGTTATTTATTCTGCCTGACGTCTAGATTTGCCGCTGCAGTAGTGTTTAAGTGCGCTTAAGCGTATAAGCGCCAGACGTACAGTAAGGGTGGCGATTGTAATCGCATGATTGGGTATTTGTGGAATCAAGAATGCTGTATATAAAAAATAATGCACTGATAATAGTCTTTTATTAACTTACTTAATGTATTTCTTGTGTAGGTAAGGAGTTTGGTGCAACAGAATTAGTTAACCCATTGGATCATGATAAACCAATTCAACAAGTAAGATCGTGTGCTATACCTGAAGTTGTTTTAAAAAGGGAAGATAAAATTCACGAGCAAGGCCCGAAGCAAAATTAAGGTCGAACGACGGAGGAAGCGTAACTCATTGAAATTTTGAACTAACCAAACCTTGTGACTCTTGTAAAATTCAAAGTATTGCGTCAGGAGTGTTCAGAAAGGGAAAACCTATGTGCAATGAGCCAAAACTTGCGGAAAGACAGACAGTGTTGTGGTATACTGATGGTGGGACCTAAAGATTGTTTAACTTCCTTATTAATTTAAGAAACTGAGGTTCCTGTGAACACTTGGGAAAATTTCACAAATAACTTTTTATGTATTTTTATCCCAACATAGAGGTTCATTCCAAAGTTTTAAATTATCTTGGAAAAGCACTTTGTGTTTCGGAGAGCTTTGGCAACATTGAATAACAAAATGGGAATGAGTTCTAAGTGTATATACTTGGATACCCAACCGGAACCAAGAGCGATCAAACGCGAAGCGCAAGCGCGAGCTTAAAAAAGCGGGGGGAAATAACAGAGTTTTCAAATGTGTAATGGCGATGGATAATTTTCTTTTATTAATAAGATAACGCCTGGAAAGATAAGGTAAGAACTTCTTGCAAGTCTTCTTTGATATCATTGAAACAACATATAAAAAACCACCTTCGTAATTTTTATGCCGTTTTTTACAAAAAGGTCACGAATGTTTGCTTCTGGCTCAGCCTCTTTTCCATTGCTGTTGTCTCCGAGGCGACTAACCGGAAAAAAACCAAAACACGATCTGGAAAACAAAAAAACAAGCAATGATCTGCCCATATAAAGATGTATATCGTGGACGAAGATGTTGGAAGAACAGGAAACTTACTTGTTGGGGGAGGTTATCCTTGTTTTTCGTTATTAAATTGAGATGTCAACTTGAGTATTTTGTCGTTTACCTTGAGAAAACTTTACTGTCATGAGTTTGGTGTAAAAACAAAATATGAACATGTGTGAGTGAACTATTACAAAGCGCTCTTGCGAGCCGAAACATTTAGCATATTTACTATTCCGAGTTTGTACTAGGGATAGCAAGCTTTTACTTATTTAACTTAATTTGAGTTATCGAAGTTACGTTTAATGCTTACATGGATGATAAATTAGAACCAGAGTTGCTGTTTTGTAATACAAACAAATGTCCGAATAACATGTCTAAGTCATATTATTCGGATCTTCGTTAATCGTGTAAACGTTTGTATTATTTAGGTAGCATTGAGACTTACGACTCCTGTTACCCTTATTACACAATTTATAATTAAGCGGATAGTTAAATTAATTAAAAACACGACCGCAAAATAATATCAATTCCTTATTATAGAAGTTCTGTAATATTCAATTAAGAGGGGGCGAGCGATTGCTGCAAAAATGCATTACTATCTCTCATCACTTTATTTAATTTCTTCCCAATGGAAAAAACAACGATAACCTCCTCCAACAGGTAAGTTTTCTACTCTTCCACCATCTTCGTGCACATTTTTATCGGCAAAACACCGCTATATTGGCCAGCGTGTTTGATTTTAATCTCGTGCATGTGCAAACGTTTGACCGCCGTGTTACCGGGACCAGTACCAAAAACCGCCACAACAAGGACTTCTGGTTAGGAATTGAAACCGTGACTTCTGGAATACACCAGTGGTTTTTTCATAAAAATTTTGTAAACATGGATGCCGACCGATGAGCGGTTTTCGATACGTTTTGGGTGTTTTGCTGTCTATTTTTCTCCCAAAAACACGTGGAGATGTCTCAAATAGAATTTTGAAATGATTCAAGGAAACACTAAAAAGTAAACAGTTTAAAAGTTTTAACATTTCAAAATATTTAAATATATTTTGCTATTTGCTTGGAATCATGGTTGTTTCTCGAGGTGACATTTGTCAATACATTTAAAATATTTAAATATATTTTGCTATTTGCTTGGAATCGTGGTTGTTTCACAAGGTAACATTTGTCAATAAGTTTTAAACAACGGTTTCATCTCATTACCTACATAAACAAATTACTTCGTTGGTTCGTTTGCACGATTTTTATTACCCACTCGTTGTGAAAGATCTCAAAACTCACTCGCTTGCTTCGCTCACTTGTTTAGGCGATCTTTCACATCTCGTGAATAAAAATCTATATGTACCTTTTATTCCACATTTTAATATCAAAACAATAAATGTGTACATGACACCGACGGGCTTCTTTATGTTTTAGCTATATTGCGAAATTCATGTATAATTAATGATCTTTACATCCAATGAACTTTCAAAGACTAGGTCACATGTATATGCCTGTAAACCTTTACAAATGAATCAATTCATGTGCAGTTTAGGCCCGGTTCAAACGTCGAACTTCACATGTGCCGAACCTAATACCTATTTGGTTCGACCTAAATAATTAAATTCGACTGTTGATTCAGACATTCGAGCCTAATCGAGTCGAACTAAATTGCCCAATTTAATAAAATCATAATATGGCGAAGTTTGCGAGCGCGAAGAACAACTCTAATACCATCTGTGAAGCTAGAAGAAGGCGCTTTAGCATGCAAATGGCATTAAGCGACCTATTTGTTCGAAGGAGAAAATTATTGAATGCTTGTTTACTTGTGTTATTGTTAATTTCATCGCAACGAAACGCTATCACTCCTGTGTCTCGCTCCTGTCGTCGGTTGATCAGAAACACCGGATGGTGGGAAAATGTATGGAACAATTATTCGGCAGCGAGATTCAAGAAAACATTTCGGGTTTCTCGGTCAACGTTTAGGTACATATTAAACCGCATTGGCCCATTTCTTTATAGAGAAACAGTGACAGAGGATCCAATTTCCCCAGAACTGAGGCTAGCGCTGTGTTTGTATCGATTAGGTCGCGGAGATTATTTCTATACTATCGCAGAGATGACGGGTTTAGGAGTATCTACGGTATGTTCCGCCGTTAATGAAGTCTGCCAAGTCCTTGTTGACCAGCTTTGGAATGAGTGTGTGTCAAGTCATATGCCCAAGACTCCGGATGACTTTAGGAAAAAAATGTTGGATATGGACGAATTTTGGCAATTTCCTTGCTGCTGGGCAGCAATAGATGGCTGCCATATTCCCATTAAATGTCCTGCTGGTGGACTAGAGGCATGCAAGGAAGATCATAACTTAAAAAATTTCTATTCCATAGTGCTAATGGGCCTTGTAGACTCCCATTACAGATTTGTGTGGGGCAGCTGTGGGTTTCCTGGGAACTCACATGATGCTGTAATTTTTCGTTCCACTGACCTCTGGAACTCAATACAAGAAGGTTTCATTCCAACAATTGGTAAAGATGTAGGGGGGCCTACTGCCCCACCCCTCATTGTCGGAGACTTTGCATTCCCCCTTCGTTCTTGGCTGATGAAGCCATTTACCAATGCTGTATTGACAACTCAGCAGCATTACTTCAACTATCGCTTACGTAGAGCTCGTATGGTCACAGAAGCTGCATATGGACAACTTAAGGGAAGGTGGAGAGTCCTACTCCGGAAAAGTGAAAGTGGCCGAGATCAAGCCCGCATAGCCACTCTAGCATGCATGGTACTTCATAATGTTTGTATTATGCAGGGAGATGCCATCTCGAGAAAGCTTGATCTATCCATTGATGAAAATGGTGGAAAGAGGAACAGGGAGGAGTTGAGAAAGTTATTGCAGATGAGAGCCTTCCCAAGCATAAAGGATGCATCTCATGAGGCAGTTAGAATCAGAGATGCACTTTATGCAAAATTTTGGCTTGAGAAGCAAACAGGGAAAGTTTGCTAACTGCTATACCCTCTAACTTTAACAAATTTCCCAATTAATATATGTATATGTGGTATTCACTTTTCAAACTTATCATACAATCATGGCAGTTGTGAAACATTTAGTCAAATTTACAGGGTATTTGATAGTGGATGAGTTTGTGAGTACACCTAATGATGCTAGAGTGGTGCTTGCTTGTTTATATTATGCTTGCATCATGAACAGATACTGTACTATAAATTAAATTAGAGAAACTGCAATTAGCTGGTGCTAGACAACCTCAATAAAACAATTAGGGGTGTATTTAGCACCACAATCCATAACCAGCTATTACAGAAATATAAAACAAACCAAATTCGAAATAGTATTGTCATCTTATAAACTCAATAATCGAGCTATAGAAGAGACAAGGTGGAATGGTAATATTTTGATTTTATTGCAAAATCATTATCAGACCGAAATCATCATCCAACTTCACTTGGACTGATGATTTTGCAATAAAATCGAATTACTACTTCATTTTTGTCTCTCTGTAGCTCAAATATTGAGTTTATAAGAAGACAAGCCTATTCAGAATTTGTGTCATCTAGCACTATCTGGTATAGATTCACAACAGTGCAACATTCTGAAAAAGGCCTATTTAAAATAAATGCAGCCTACGTCAAAACAAATGATCAATATTCTATGAAACATACTACCTCCTGGAAACTGTTTGATGGTCTGACAGCATCAGTACTTTCATGATTTGACTGTTTATGTCTTTTGTTACAGTTAAAGGTTGTAAATGAACAAGTCACAAGATGCAACACATGGAATAACATTGTGTAATATTTTAATGTACAAAGCAAAATATGTTTAAGAAAATATCTATAACAACACCTGAACATAGGCTGTAAAAATGCAAACACTTCCATACAGCTGTACAATAATTTGTTGTAACAATTGCTTTTAAAATACTAAACTTGTTGTTTATTTTGAGCATGAGCTTTTGAATTTATCACCCAACAAAATTCGCAAAGTTTCTGCAGAACATTAACTCAACTTGGTTCTCTGACTATTTTACATGAAACAAGAACAGAGGAGTAATATCATTAAGCACAAAATAGGGTAATCTATGATCATCACAATCCAGTATATTTAGGTGTAGCAAAAGAAGATTGATTTAATCCGGGATCTTGGCAGGGGGTCCCAAAAGACCATTCAGGCATGGGTAAGGTTGGGTAAGGGCTAATATTTGCATTGTATCTGTGTTCATTGCTAGAATAGGGTGTGCTGTGAGAGCTGGTTTCACTTCTTTGGCCAACCAAAAGTTGAAACAACTTAAGCTCATGCTGTCTAGATTTTTCCATTTCTTCTTTCATAAATGATATTAGCTCTTTTGTAGGGTCATTTTGAACAGCCTCTTTCACAAGGGCCTATGCTTCTGTTGTTGCTGTATCCAATCTCTCTTTAGAGGACAGCTTTCTTTTTGCCTTCACAGGAACAAATAGTTCTTTTTCCTTGCCATTCTCATCCAAACACTCTCCAGAAAGATCTCTAGGGGAAGGTGAAGGTGAGGCTGAGGGTTCCAGAGCTAAATCAGGCTGACAAGATTCTCTTGTTTTCACAACTTCAAACAAAGCACTAAACCACTTGCCATATCCTTGATCCTCTTGAAATCTTTTGATCCCAGTTGCTGTTTTTTGTGTCAAGGCTGCTTGCTTACACAAGCAGACACATTTTTTAAACTTGCTTCGAATCTGATTGACAGAAAATCAGAAGTCTTCACCCCTTACAGAGGCTCTGGCTTTAACTTCTTTTAAGATCTCTCCATACAGCTCTCCATTTCTTTGATTTTTTGTGTTTGTAAAAATAAGCTTTTTTTATATGTGTTGCTATTCACAATGGCATCTATAAGGTCATCAAGTGCCTGTGGACACCATTTGCCTTTCCGACCAGGTTTCTTTTTCTTCTTTCCTTTCGCTTTTTGGAAAAAAGTTCCTGAAAGTCTGCATCACTTTCATCTCCTTCCACCTCATAATCACCATCTGATTCAATCATTAGTTTCCTAACAATGTCACAACAATAACATACATATTTTCTGGTTGGAAAACGTAACCGTAAGATAAACAATGAAGCCCAGCTAATAACTCGAATATGAATAGCCATTATATAGACGAGAACATTTTATATAAAGTTTAGTAATGATAATTATAATTTCAGTAACTATTAAAATTTATATAAAATGTTCTCATCTATATAATGGCTATTCATATTCGAGTTATTAGCTGGGCTTTATTGTTTATTTTATGGTAACATACATTATTACTCATTAAAAATATTTTTACCTTTACGAATGGCTCAACTTAATAAGTCAAAATTATTGAATTTAGTATTATTAAAATATGAGGGTGCAAAAGCTTAACTGTTTTTTGCAGAGCTTGGGAAAATGGGGTAGAATTGCACAAGTTATTTGAAGTAAGACAGCCAAACCTATGCCAAAACAAAGCAAGAGCTCTGGGGCAGGACTGCAAGAGAGCAGGGTGAATACACCACTCAAGAGAAGTAGCTGCTGGGTATACCTTGAATTCCCATGAAATCGTCTATCAGTTGAGTTAAGGCTATCTTTAACTTCAACATATTTTGAAAGAATTCTTGGTTTGCAACCATGTTACAAGGCAGCATGGATGTATATGAATGTATATAATGCTCGAAAATATACGTGTGAATGTATTGTTTCTATACTGACCTTTCTGTTTTATGTCCATCAAGCAATTTTCTTTTCGTAGAAAGTCGTTCTTCTTGTTTCTCAGGAGCTGTACCTTCGCGGGATTCACCAGTATCATCATTTACCCAGACCTCAGGCTCAGTTAATCGGCTTAATCCCCTCTCTTCCATGACGTCTTTGAAGCATGGCTCGCAATAAGACACTGAACTACCAGCTTTCCAGCCAATGGCAGTTTTATCGTTCTCAAAAATTGAGCAGGGAATGCAGAAATATTTCTTACATTTCAAACAAATATACTTGGTATTTCTTCTGCAAGAGGAGCAACATTGTTGTTCCTCTTTTCCCGCCATTTTGTTGCGAATATAAGCTTCTGCGCATGACAATTAGTTAAAAACTAGTGGGATTGTGGGAAAAAATTATTATGTAATATAATACATTATATATGCATTAGGTTCGGCACATGCGAAGTTCGACGTATGAATCGAAGTCGATCTTTTGCCGTTCTATTCGACTAGCTCAGAATGTATGAATTAATTAGGAACGGCACTTTTGTATTTGTGTCGACTCTGCCGTTCCTAATTAATTCATACGTCGAACTTTACATGTGCCGAACCTTAATAATTAGGTTCGGCACATGTGAAGTTCGACGTTTGAACCGGGCCTTAGTTATAAACACTCGTGGTTGTCAGTTACAACGACTAGTGTTTGTAACTACGTTGCTTTTGAATTGGTTCATTTCACAAATTATTTACAACGTCCGTGCTGTATTGAATATACAATCACTCGTCTTTGGCTCGTGTTGTATATTCACTACAAATTTACCAGTCATTTTCTAAACATTATTTATAAGACAAAAATCATTGGGATTTTTCCGTGCATGATATACTTATTCTTGCACATGGGATGTTGCTCAACAAAAGTATAAAGCACTCCCTACGGCTTGTGATTTTACTACGCTTTCCGAATCCTGCGTTCATGCATAAGGTAATCGCACGGAAATCCATACGGTATATTCCTTTAATATATTGAGTAAAGAGGTTTATTATTATTTACTTTAGAACTCGTGGTTGAAAACCCAGTCGGAAAGACCCGCAGTTTTTTTTCAGCTTCTCCCGGTTAGGTTTAAAGTATGCCCTTTTACCACTCATTCCTGCCTTATTGTTCAGTATTTGTATGCAAATGCTACGATATTGTATTTGTTACCATTGTTTTGATACAATATACTTTAAAAAATGTGTTAAGTTGTTTTACTTTTCCAAACTACCGTTGTAACTTCAAGTTTTGAACATCAAATCGAATTTTCTGGGTTTTATATCACTTTCTGGCCTGTTTTTGTCACGTGCTTCTAAATTCAATTACGGCGTTGTTTAATATATCTTTGGAAAATGTCAAATTTTGTAACTCCTCAAACGTATATGCTTTGAAAGTTTCCTATGACAATTTTTGTTTTTTCGCTATATTGAATAACGTTTGCTTTTTTACAATTGTTCCAGGTTATTGCTGAGATGACAGATGGTGGTTGTGATTATACATTTGAGTGCGTGGGGAATGTGAAAACTATGGTTAGTCCATTTGACGAAGTACCAGATTAATACCTACTGCTTTTCATTTACATTTCTGCCACTTACTTGCACCACGGTGGCTCGCGTTTTTGAGGTGGCTGCTAAATTGTCATACAGAATTAACGTGCATTTGTATGTTGCTGCTTTTCCGAGAAGAACTTGCGCTACAGCAAATGCTTCTTAGGTTCTTTAGTGCACGAGATGTTAAAGAACACTATAGCGGGCATGAAGTGGGTATTATATAGACAGTAAATGCTTGAGGAAAATTGAATGTCGTCAATTAGGAAGAGAATAGATGCAGATGTATTGGAAAGGTCTCGCGCCATTTATTGGTCATTAAAGAAAGAGCGAAACCGTTCACAAGACAATTTTAAAACACACACTGAGACAGTTTTGGAAACTATCTAGAATCAAATAGATTCTCGCAAATTTGCCGGTCATCCAGCCATCCAGCATCTCCGCTCGTTTTTAGTATAAGAAGACAGGTTACTAGCTTTCCCTCTAATGGCGGCGTCAATTTTCGGCTCACAATTGGCTTCATTCACTGACCTATATATGCATCTAGCAAGTAGACAGCTTGCTCTCTCAAAAAGCGTGACAACGAAGATGGCGGAAATTTTAGAATAGTGTTCATCACACCTCACAACATGTAGATTTTTTCTGAAAATGTCGTACTTATGTATGTAAGGCAATAAAATGGATACTCGTATTTGAATATTCCTAACTATACATATCTGTATGTTCAAATTAGGGTGTTCACACGGCCTACACTTTATCCTAATGCGAAGGTTGAGTTAAACAAAATCATATATGGTATTTATGCTTACTCTCCTTACAAACGTTATTCGTCATCACTGCACATTGGCTTGAGCTTTCAAAGTTTTAGACTTAAAAGGTGTTAATTAAAAGGCATTATGAAGCGTAATTTGACCCAAGCGTTTTATGATTGCATGTTGAAGATAATGTAAATTGAAGAAGCACAATTTTTACCAAACTTTGCCACCTTGCTTTGTTCGGAAAATATTTAGGTTTGTTTGGTATGCAAACTTATATAAAATAATCTTTTTGACTGTCTTTGGCATAATGTACTGAAATGATGTAATGAATAATGTACTAAATACGTTTCACTACTAGTCCTGTGTATCTACACGGCGCATGAAATGTTTTAAAAACTGTTGTTATGTACTTGCAGTTAAATTTGTGGCACAGATACGCACATAAAGCCAACAATTTAAATTTGTGACAACAACAGTTAAACTCGTGACACAGATACGCACATAAAGACAACTTTGGTCACGATTGGGCTCGCCAGAATTAACAACGGGCGTTGAAAGAGTACTGTTTTTGACAGGTGAACGAAGAGTGGGAAACACTGTTCATTCCTATTAAAAAAGGAGAGCAAAACCATGTTGAGTGAACAGCCTTTTTTGATGATACGACATGTATGTTTTAGCACAAAAAAATAACAATGAACACAAATGTGAACATGATTGCTTATGAATGTTTCTGTATGAATTTCACATGAGTGGACAGCAATATAAATTCAATATGTTTGTTTTAGCGTGTTAAAATATGGTACTACTTGTTGTTGTTTTAACAGTCACGTTCCGTCTTGTTACATGCATGTTGAATCAACAGTTTTGTTACACCCATGTGCTCACACGCTCTGCAATACTATGCCCTTGTTACATTGTTTGAAAAGAATAGGCTTGTGGAAGTACAAACTGCAATTTTTACTTTACATTTTTTAATGATAACATTGTAAATAAGACTAAAGACGGCTTCACATAGCGTCGGGAAAGCTTTTTTACTACATGTTTAATATGCAGAGTTGAACTTCAAACAAACTGTAAACATCAAACTTTAGTACAATAGACTAAAATTACTTTTTCCTCATCAAGCCTTAGGAATAGAAGTTTCCAATATACTTCAATATGGCCGCCAATTAGTGAACCAATTGTGAGGACTTACCGGACTCATTCGCGAAATAAAAAAAATTCGCGAGTGATTTCGCTATGGCAACAATGACACTTTAAATACAATTTAAAAGCTGTAATTTACAGCCATTTTGAAACGTTACTGTTGCCAAAGCAATTGCTCTAACGACTTATTAATTAATAGTTTCTTATTCCTAACATGCTTAATGATAGCAATAGATAATTTTAATCTTTTGTTCAAACTTGCAATCGACACCTTTCCGGAAACTATAGGGAGCCATTTTAAAAAGGCATGTACGTCTATGGAGTATAATATCATCATGTAATCGTAGTATTATAGAAGAGGGGTTCTCAGTCAGGTGGAGCAAGGTTGAGCATAGTGCTCCACGTGTGACCTCATAGGTTGTAGTGTATTCATGTTATTGATTTAACTCGAAGGATAATTGGGGTGCTCTAAGTCAGATAGAGCTAGATGGAGCATCTTGATAAGGCTGTTCCATAGTGTTAAACTCATTATGTTAACAGTTTCATTACTTTATTTAAAAAAATTAAATTTATTATATTTAGTAATCATTGTTGCAATGGATTTGCCAGGCGGGAACCGTAATCTTAGGATAAATATTAAAGTCCAGCTTAATACAATTAAATGAATAGCCATAATAAAAATATAAAGAGGAAAATTTTTTTACGTTTCGTCGCAACGTGCTACATCTTTAGAATAAAAGATAAAATTACAATACTGACAATATAAAGTGAAATGAGATACTATTTACAACTATGAATAAATTCAAAAGAAACAGAAAAAAGAACCAATCATAAACGAGTTAGAAGAGGGAATGAGAGACAGAGGAAATATTGTCGTTAAGGGAAGGTTTAAGTTGGGAAATGAGTAAGCTTTCGCGTATAAGAAGTTCAAGTTTGGATGAGGCGCGAGATAAGGAAAGAATGGAAAAATTTCAATGAGAAGCGTCGTGTCCTGTAGCATTGCAGTGTTCGTGAATGCTGGACTTCGGAGCATTCTTACATTTCTTTCCGGTCAAGGGCGAAACCCCCAAATGCTCAGAGACTCGTGTACGAAAATGGCGCTGCATTTGGCCCACATACAATGCTCCGCATTGACACGTAAATTTATAAACAACACGAGATCTCAGAGACCTGGGAATCTTGTCCTTGAAGGAAAAAATACGATCGAGAAACGTACGCGTGCAGCGGTCGATAAAAGCTTCTGGGTAACCATTGTTAAGCAAAAAGAAGCTTTTATCGTGTTGTTTATAAATTTACGTGTCAATGCGGAGCATTGTATGTGGGCCAAACGCGGCGCCATTTTCGTACACGAGTCTCTGAGCATTTGGGGGTTTCGCCCTTGACCGGAAAGAAATGTAAGAATGCTCCGAAGTCCAGCATTCACGAACACTGCAATGCTACAGGACACGACGTTTCTCATTCAAATTTTTCCATTCTTTCCTCATCTCGCGCCTCATCCAAACTTGAACTTCTTATACGCGAAAGCTTACTTATTTCCCAACTTAAACCTTCCCTTCACGAAAATATTTCCTCTGTTCCTCTTTCCCTCTTCTAACTCGTTTATGATTGGTTCTTTTTTCTGTTATTTTTTTAAAAACATTAAACTTATTTTATAAATAAGGCCCGTTTGACAGTTGACCCTCTCCTGTTCTTCATCGGCCTAAATCCTGTGTATTTACTCTATTTCCCTTGTTATAATTATGTATCCTTTCAGCGACATATTTTGTCCTTGTAGGGACATAATACATCCCTATACATCCCATTTATTTACTCTATCCCTCTTGTTATATCTATATATCCCTTCAGAGACATATTTTGTCCTTATAAGGACGCAATACGTCCCTGTACATGCTATGTATCTCCTCTATCCCCCTTTAGGGACACACTTTGTCCTTAGAGGGACACAATACATCTCTATACATCCCGCTAATTCGTACACACTTAACCTCCACGTGCTTAGGATTTAAGTATTTTCACAAATTCCGAAAATATAAAGACCCTGATACGTGGCCCGAAATGGTTTGATTTGGCTTGAGATGACCCGAAGCGGCCTGATAGCTGGATTGCTTTTAGCCACGTTCCGCCGTAGTAAGGTCGGGCAAAATGGAGCTAATGGTACAGTTTGACTGAGAATTGAGCTTCTAAAATTGGCAACGTGCGCATTTCCAAACAATCTTATATCTGCGCATATGCAGATGCACATAATTTGTCCGGCAATCAGAGGATTGCTTTATATTGTTTCAGAGGATTGCTGTGCTTATATTCTGGAATTTGAGTTGGTTTTTTATTCGGGTCGTCACTCTAAACCAGAACTATCCTAAACGAAACATTTGTCAGTTAAACTACCACTACAAGGTAAGGCTGTCAGCATTTTGATTGTCGTGCTTTCAAGAGCTTTCGTTAATTTTTGTTGTGTTTGCTATAGTACTACACGTGTGAGATATGTGGGACCTTCTTGCAACAGCGAAACATGTTGTGTCATCAGTTGTCAGTTCATGATGGAAAATCATTCGCTTGTGAACACTGTGAAAAGTCTTTCTCACGCAAAGATGCTCTGAAGAAAAACATGAAGGAGTATTTACTCTGAATTGTGACTTTTGTTGGAAATCATTTCACCGACGAGACAACTTTAATGTACATCGAGTCTACTGCGAAGCCCGTATCCAAGAGGCTAAGGCTCAAGTTGGAGAAGGTGACGATCCAGCTGAAAGTGAAGATTCCTGTAACTTCACATCAGCTTTTAAAAATGCGTTAACGAAAGTAGAATTGAAGCCTCGAAAGGACCAGGAGGATGACATGACACAGTTTCTGTGTGGGAAGACTAAATCTATCCTTAGTTACCTGTCGAATAATTTGAAAGCAAAGGAAGGTCTGAAATGGTTTTTAAACGCAAAGGTTACATTTGTGAAACCCAGGGCAGATGGTGATGATATGGTATCCGAACTTCACTTTCGTAGCCTCTGTACATGTAATATTACTTACGCTGCGTCACCAAGCGCAAGGTTGAAATCGAGTTTTATTTTTGCGTTGTTTTCACTGATCTGTATTAACTAGATTGGCTATATACCTACTAAATCCTATTGGTAGGGTGACCCCACTGACCACCATGTTGGTCTTAAAGGGTATGGGCAACAAAATTTCTTCTCGTCTTTTTTTACCTTCATTGAAAGACCTTAAAAATGGTATCTAATAGCCTATTACACTTCCTCTATACCTGTTTAGTTCTTGAGATATTTTGATCAAAACTAGCATACTGTCCGCCATCTTGGATCATAA
>JAOBAZ010238843.1:0-16994 GCA_026546875.1 Pteroeides caledonicum
TAACCTTTTCTTGTGTCTGTGATAAAGTGCAAGATAGGATTCACTTGTGAATAAATGTTTCTCGTATATCTTCAGGCACACTTCTTTACTTCTTCTGTACACAGACTCGATGAGATTCTTGTTTTCATTACCTTTCGATATCAATTCATTGCGGAGCTTATCATAGATATACAACAAGTAGTGTGTGTCTTCTCTTGCATACTGCTCCATTTCTGATGGCAATGGACGGATCCTCCAATCAGCAAGTTGGTACTGTTTGTTCGCAATAACATCACAAAAGGTTTTCAACAAGAATGCAAGAGAAAATCTGGGATACTCAAGAACACGAGTTGCTTGACCAGTGTCAAACATATTGACTATGTAAATCCCAAAGTCACGCTGCAACCACCCAATATCCATGTCTGCCCCATGTAACACCTATGACAATCATGAACAGTATTATTTAATCACATTTTTACTAGATTTAACAATGAGTAATTACCTTTAAGATGTTTGGGTCTGTGAAGACTTCATTTAGTTGTGATAACTCACTACGTAGCTCAAGTGTATCAACCAAAAAATCTTCATCTCGAGTGGAGATTTGCATTAGACAAACAAATCCTTGAAATGAACGAAATGAATGATGCTCCAGATCAACAGCAAACTCTTTAACACTTTTCAATGTTGAAAGAAGTTGATTAAGTTTTTCAGGAGTATCAATATATTTTAATGCTATATTTTCTAACAATTTGTATGGTACAGGCTCATGTATACTCATGGCTTCTTCATCTGGATGAAATTGTTCCAACTCAAATTGATAAGGATGGGAATGAGAAACATTTTCATGCAGACGCTGAGCATGAATGAAATCTGCCAAAGCTGTCGGCGTATCATCAGGGACAAAGGTTTCAGATGTCTTGTAATTTTCTAAAGGTTTCAGGGCATTAGGCTTGTCTTTGATGACAGGAATAAAAGGAACATTGCTGTTGTCTGGTTTTTCTTTGAACTTTAGTTGTGGTCGTAGAATATTCTTGGCATGTAGAAATGAAAGTTTATCATCTTGTCTTTTACTGTGTTGGCTTGGTTTATTCCAGCTTGACACAACTGGGCTGCCTTGTTGCATTGATTGAGGTAAAACAGGTTTTTTATTCTTACGAAGACCAGAAGCCTCATCTAAACACGAGTCAATCTGCTCAAGAAGAACATCATTTGCTTCTACCAGTGACTCGAACATGTCATCTGTATCCAAGCTAGAAAGTAATAATTTATTACCAATTATACAATGTATTTCATGTAATGCAATCCCTTGGGTACCACTGACAACAGAATAAGTGTACCAACAGAATAAAGAAGTGGAGAACAAAATGGAAATTGAATGTGTCACTACTCTAAAGGGGATTTTAGCTAGAGAAAATGGAAAAATTACAGCACATTGATTTACCTCAGTTCATCATCTAAATCAGTGGACCACCTACATTTCACATGCTGAAATTTCATTATTTTTCCGATATTATTTAGCAATCGAGTTCCTTGAGATTTACAAAAGTCCCTAAAATCAGGGTAGCTGTTATAAAATTCATAATCGTCGCCAGCAGAAGGTAAATTATGAGCTTTTTTAGTCGCTTCTACTAACTTCCCAAAACACGCTTGAGTATAGGAAGAAACTGTAGGATAACCAGGGAAGAATTCATCTATCGCGGAACTTTCTGATGTATTTTCCTCCTCCATTATTCACTGTGTCAGTAATTTAATACATCAGTAAAAAACCTCGTGCATTCGACACTATTACTTCCAGCTCTTCTATGATCTTTTCCGAATTCCGATCGTGCGTACCTTCGCAGCGGTGTCTTCACGAAAATTACTATGAGGTACTTTGTGTCACCTGTGTCATATAAAACGAAATCTAGACGGGGGGTTGCAGATATTAATCCTGAAATAACCTTGCTTATTAATCCTACATTTTTATTCCATTTGTAATATTTTGTCTCTAATTTCAACATGGTTTGCATAGATTATATCATTTTCGACCGTATTAAATGTTTTTATATTATCACAGAGACAATGCACATATTAATTTATTACTTGATCACGTGACAGCTGCGGATATTACCAGTCTTCAGTAAACACGAGGTTAGATCGCATGTTTTGGCAACCAAAGAACAGAAGAATTAATTGTAAAAATGCAAGTGAACAAAGTATTAGTACGAGCTATAGTACGAGATTCATTGTTTTAACATGACAACAAGATTACTTTGTATTGGTGATCTTTTTGGAAAAATACAAGGTTTTGTCTCTGCAGCTGAAAGATCAGTTGTATTGACCACGATTTTTAGAAAGAAATGTCAAGAGTTTAGAAATATCTCAACTACCAGAGTATGCCCTTCAAATACTCTTCCTAAATACCAGGTATGTTGGAAATAGATAATTAGAAAGAGTTATACCTTTTTGATTGTTTACTAATTATGCACTTGATTAAATAATTATGCATATTTGATGTTTTATAATAATATTTTATGCATAACAACTGAAACTATTCACCAGTATACTAAATATTTTTTTTGTTGTATACATTTTGCCACATTGTCTGTCTGCAATCAATAAATTCTAAATGAAATGAAATTGAATGTTGTCTGAATATTTTCATTTGTTATATATTATGCTGAATCACAATAATTATGTTTTTAGGTGAAATCTTCAGCTAAGTGCCAAGGTTAGTTTTTAACTATTATTTATCACCATTTTTTTAAGATGGTAAATCTCATAAATAATGAAGTGCAAAACATAGTTCAAAAAACATCTTGTTTAAAAAATTGTCTAGCAAATTTAATTGTATCATACAGTACCAGTATTTCAAATTTATTTTAAATTCATATTGTCTTCGTTGCACTAGTGCTAATAATAGTTCTATAAAAACAACAATTTTTTGTTAAAGCAGACATGTTTCGATATAACTTATGTCATCTTCAGTGTATAGTAAGAATGAAGTTACAAATTAGATAATATAGACCTATATATAATTGTAATATCCTTACTATTTCTATTATTTTTTATTAGTTTCTACTAGTGCACTTCATAATTTTGCAGAAAAGATAAACTGGTCATTGTCCAATGATGAATTATTGAGAAATGCTCTTACCCACAAGTCATATGTCTCATCAGACACACCAGTTTTAGGAACATCATTTGCTCATAATGAACGTCTTGTTTTTCTTGGTTAGTACCAATTCATGTGGTACACATGAAAATCTCACAGGTTATGCTGTAAGAATACTGTTGGTTCAACATGTATCAATGTATTGTTAGCTTGATAGAACAAAATATTTAGGTATTTCATGACAGGAGCTCTTTCCACGAGAAGTTGGAAATATTGTCCAACCTAGTGTCAGGAAAATATGGTAGTTACTGTAAGATAACAATGCTAAGAATACTGTTGGTTCCACATGTATTTAAATAAAAGAGTAAGGTAATGGCATTGTTCTATATATTTATACTGGATAGCTCTATCAGTTCAACTGAACTGTTCTTTCTAGAGGTCCAGTGAGGACCATCCCTCATTGGTCCAGTGTTACATGTTGTCACTTTTGTACAGGTTTTTTGAATTATTTAAAATTATTATTTAAAAAAAGCATGATAGAACAATATGTTTATAACTGTTGAAACAACTCAACATTATTGTGTATATGTTCTAATTTATATATATTGTTCTAATTTATGTATTTGTTGTGAAATGTAGGAGCATTATTTACAACATCAATTTAGAACATAATTTAAGTACATGATAATGTCATTTTGTTCTTCTGTTTTGCTGTGATATTTTTAAGTATGTAATATACATGTAGGTATATACTGTAATCACAAACAAAAAATACTATTTTTTCCCAGGATATCAAACTACAGCTAGCTTTGTTGCAGAAATTTTATACTTCAAGTATCCATCACTGAGAGATGACCAGCTATGGTATGATATCTATGGTATATCGATGGCTATGATATGATATCTATCTAACTGTCCTGTAATATTTTGTGCCAGTAAGAAATATGGAACAATTATTTTGTTACTATGTCTTGCAACTTGAGATGTTGATTTCTATTTATTAAATTTATTTCTATACAAGAGGTGCCTTAGCAGTTATGTGTATTTCTTTACTTTAGGGATCTTCACAATGGTTTATTGCATGATGATTTACTTGCACAATGTGGAAGAAAACTTGGTTTATCTGATTTGATTTTTATTAAGGTTTTCATTTTATTCTATAAAATAATTAAAAACAAGCTTTTGAAAATAGTGCCATTTCTCTAAAATTTTAGTTATATTTCTGTTGTTCACTTTAGGATGAAATAACTGATAAAATTATGGCTGAGTCACTAATTGCAATTGTAGGATCTTTATATATGGACCAGGTAAAAATAATAAAAATGAAGAGATTGATGATTATTACAGTACATATGTATTACTACCATGTGGTGGGTGAAATGTCTTTTACTTGTTACTTGTTCGCTTGCATGAATTCCTGATTCAAATTATTGGTTTTTACTACATAGCTAGTTTGTTAGAATACACCAGCTTTCACCTTCGTTCATGCAATCAACAAATAATTAATTTGTCTCTACAAGTATAGACAACAAAGTCCAAAAATAAGAAAGTTCTGCAACGGAACCTATCACTCTATAGTGTTTTACCATCTTTACATCAGACAATTTTACCTACCAAAGAAGAACTGTAGTAATAATACATTGGCTACAAGTCGACAAAACTAGGGCAGTTACTTATTTCATTGTATTCTGTCTAAGACAACAAGTTAAATTGGTAAACCTGAGGAGATAAATACATGTATCCAATAATCCTAATACATGATATTATTTTCAATATCTTAGACACCTGGCTTTGCTCGACAATTTATTGAGACAAATATCATTCCTGATTTAACAGAGGAATTGATTAAGGAAATATGTCAACTTGAACATCCAAAGTTCATGTTGAAAATGTTCATTCCCAAGCAAGTAGAAGCTAGGTAAGTTTCTTACTTTTCATAAACTGAGGTTTGAAATGAGCATGTCCAGTGAAACCCTGTTGTATGCAAGCAGGATATGGACTGGGGCAGACTATGAAAAGTGAATGGCATTTCATATTTGCTATTTCTATTTCCCACAACCCAGTCCTCTTTCTTTTGATGTATCATTGGTGTTAGCTCGACACCTTTCGACTTGGATGCATCACTATTCAGATGTTCCAATGATTTAACTTATTCATGGTGATGCTGACCATAACCAGTCACTTAACAGATTTTACTCTAATGCGTAATGATTTTACTTGTCAAAGGAATAGTTGCCACCATCAATGGGTAATGTCATTCATTGGTGTAACCTTTTTAACCAAATTTTGTGATTATTCTTTAGACTTTTAAATAAGATCTCAACCAAAGACGTATATGGAGAGGAAATGGAGGAATTCAAGGTTGGGATTTATAGCCAAGGCCAAATACTTGCTGAAGGTGATTAGAAGATGTTATAGACATTGCTCACTACAAGATATTGAAATAATTGCAAAATCAACCCATCAGCATGCACAATAGAATGCTTACAATTTTCCATACTGGTATAAACTCAAAATATTTTATTCTTGTGCAGGACAAGGAAATTCACAACTAAATGCAGAAAAAAAAGTAAGCCTGTAAAAGTATTACTTAGGATGTTATAATTCAACTAATGATAATCTACTTTGTGAATGATAACTTTTTTATTAACAGGCATGTCGAAAGGTCCTCAAAAAACTTTATTCTGAAGATTTGAAGAATGCAATGTTTCCGCTAGAATATAAAGAATATGAAGCAGAAAATGAAGTGAACTTTGGTTTATTAACTGAGGGAATTAGACAAGTAGAAATAGTAAAGGTACTACAATATAGCAGAAATTCAATTACAGTACAACATATTTGCTTATTTACTTGAAAATTAAATATTTTGTTTTAAACAGGGCAAAAGTGGCTTTGGGTTTTTAATTAAAGGAGGAGAGATGAGAACAAAAGAAAATAAGGAATATATAAAATATTCATATTATTTTCCACCTTTTGTATCAGGGATTATTGAAGGAGGGCCTGCAGAAAGGTATTATCATTGAACAAAATAAAATTTTAAAAGACTAGCAATGTATTGGTGTTGTCATTTTAATGTGGTATGAAGTTTGGTTAACATTGAAATACAACATCCATAAAACAGACTGTCATAAAATAGCATATTGGAATAAATAAATGATGTTTGATAATACACTGTAATATAATATAATATAGTCTAAGAATAATGTACAGTGTAAATCTCCAAATTGGTAAATAATTTACAATATTTATTTCCCTCCCCAGTCAGTAAATGACTTACTACTGGCTCACTACTACTACAGATCAAAAAGTTGGATTGTTTAGTGTAAGGGCCAGTAAAAAATGGAGATGGTAATGCAGCTACCAAATTATAAAATATAAAAAATTCTTTACTTTAGATGTCAACATTTAAGAGTTGGTGATGTAATATTGGCCATAAATGACAAGGTGCAGTATGATGTGAATAGTTTAGGATTTTTACCATTAAAACATTAACTGTATAATATTTGGTGTTGTAGAACACAACAGGGATGAGTCATCAAATGGTAGTAAATCATCTCCATTCAATAAAAGGTATGTCTCCATACTTTGGAGTCAACAGATTATACAAATCTCCTTTAATAACCTCACATCTTTCAATTTATTCTTGAACCAGACAAAGTGAAGCTTACTGTTGAATTTGATAAAAAAGGTAAAATTACCTGATGTAATGTAAAATACTTAAAAGTTCCAAAAGTAGGATATTTTAGGCAGTTTTCACTATTATCAATAAACGGCTGTAAAACGACTGTTGTTTGTTTTGTTTGTTTAGTGTTGATCTGTGATGAACTGGAAACAAAGTTTGCACAGTTTAAGGAAAAGAAATTGTTGTCACAACTGACAAGTACAGATTGGGCTGAATGGCATTATGCAAATGCAAAAGGAAAAGACTATAATAAGTTCCTAGAAAAAGATCTTGAAAAATCTTAATACTGATTAACTATTGGTTGCTTTCTTATATATTACCAGCATATATTATATCATATTCTACTGTATACTGACATTAGGGCCACTGATATACTGCTATATTTATATAATGAAGCATACAAATGTTGTGTATTTTGCATTTATTTCCTACAATTAATATTTTATACAATCATATTTGTTACTTTATCAACAGTTCACACACTACCAAAATTAAGAAGGAAGATGGGTGTCTCATGTCGCTACAGTTTTGTATTGTGGTAATGACCTAAAACATAATCTGTAACAAAATATCCAAATGATATAATGTTGTGTATTTGCTGTGTATTTATCAGGTTATGTTGGCAAGAAAATTCTCTTGTAAGCCTATACATATACATAAGATTACACTACATGAAACTGATGTAATATTTGAATATGATAAATTATTTTTTGTATTCAATTCTTTCAACTTTCACCTCATCATCAACTAGCTGATAGACATATGTAACAACTGTCGAAGCTTGGATATCCATAAGAACAAATGATGGAGTTACTTTCCTAAGGAGAAAAGGTAATGTATTTTAATATAAAACTACAAAAAGAAACAGCATGTAAGCATTTACCTGAGGAGAGCATTGTATGCCCCAGTTGCTGAGCCTGGGTTTATATAAAATTTTCCTTCATGTTCATATGCTTCAAACTTTTAAAAAAATATTAAAATTATAAAAAGAATGTATGTTTTATATAGTACAGGTACAAAGATATACCTTGTGTGTATGACCAAATATCAGAATATCTACATCTAACTGTCTTTGGACCTAAAACAAAAGTGGGTTAATAAGTGAAAGGTGGGAATACAGGTGGAAATATATGTGAATACATGTATAGGTGGGGATACAGATGTAAATATAGGTGGGGATATAAGTGGGAGTATAGGTGTGAAAGTATTTTAATATACCATAGCTAGGCTTTCTGGATCACCCCATGGTACCACTTGGTGACCATGACATAAACCAATCTTAAACTGACCAACCGTAACAACTTTTTGTTCAGGATATGTCAAATTCTGAAAAAAAAACGAAATGTTGACTTAGATATAGATGATGTTTGCAACAAGACTGAAACAACTTTTCAGTCTTAAGAAAGTAACACCCTCACATACCTCTTCAAAGTCTCCTCTAACAACATGAACATCTCCAGCAAGTGTCTTGAGATAGTCATACGTATCTTTTGTATTTAGGTTACCTGTGCAGAGAATGTGTTGAATCTTACCAGGCACCTAGAAGAAAAAATAGTGAACTACTTGTATGATAAAACAACCAAAAATACCAAGGCAGTCACTGGTAATGAGAGGTAACACACTAATACCTGGTACCTTTGTGCCCCTATGCCTCTCATGTATCACAGTTACCCTCTATTAACCAGATCACATTGAAAACCAGGCATTCACAATGATAAGATGGTGTTCATTTTGTCTGGTTTCACTGCGACCAAGACTCATTAAAATAATTTACAACATTTTTTATCTGTCATGGGTGACTGACCATAGTAATCTTTATGGTCAAAATCATAAAAATTATTACTAATAATTAATTTTATAACAATACTGACCAAAAGTTTTTTAAACTTTGCTGGAAGCGTGTTCTTTCTGTGAGGGATATGGAGATCTCCTAAAACTAAGACCAGCTAGCAAAAGGAAACAAAATTGTTAGACAAATGAAGGAAGTGTACAATGTAGACATGCAGATATGACCGTTTGAAAGTTATTAAAGACAATTTACTGGCTCAAGAGGTTACACAATTTCAAAAAATCCACAAACTGCCAAAATTAGGTAAAAAAGACCAAAATTATAAAATTAATAAATACATCAAATACGTCACGTGATATTATGTAAACCAATTTTAACTGTAGATTACAGTGTCTTCTATAGCTTAAATTATCTCAACACAAGCACCATGAGTTTTTAAACCTTTTACAATATAAATTCTTACCATATTTAAAACTAATCTTCTATAAAACAAAATTGAAACAGATTAAAGTACACAGCCCCTGAATTATATTAACGCTTCCACCATTCACGGGATACTCCGCTATCACGTTGTATCAAAGGCGCAACTTTGCCTTGATTTGGGCCACCAAATGAAAAACCCTTAAATAAGCCAAATAAAAAGCCTCTTAAAAATGAAGCAGGTCTTTTTTTAACCTACTTGTAGTTATACCATTGCAAATCCTGACTTTCACAGATTTTACCTTTTAAGATTATGTTAGTAAAAGATGATTGCTTTGAACAATGTTCCAATATATCAATGTATCAATGACTGCCGTTTAGCCAATCAGGATTCGTCGTTTTTTTAACAGGAAGTCAAGAAGTTAAAGCTGCAAATTATTTTTACAATTCTACACGAAGCATTCGACGTTGTCAACTGGAAATGGTTCATTTTGGATTAGTATGAGTTTAATGTAGAGGCTATGGTGTGTAATCATATTTCTACCAGAATGACTAGAAGAGAACTAGTCGAATGATTAAAAAAGTTCTGCTTGTAGCGTGTTACAGCGATGATATTGCTGATGGTTTGGTGATCAACAAAACGAAAATAATACATTAATAATGCCACCAAAAAAGAACAGAGCTTTAGACAAGCAGATTGTTGGAAAATCAAGTGTGAAAAAGCGGAAAAAACAAGAGAATCAAAGAAGACAAGAACAAAAGGTGAGAGTGTATTCTTGATTGTAGCAATGAAGTAACGAAACACTGCTGACTGCAACTCCCATTGATATTTGACTAGAATATTTCCTTTAGTTACCAATGAATTAGACCAATTTTTTACTTTGAACACGATAAAAAGAGTTTTAGTAATTCGTAAAACGCATTTCATATTTCGTCTATTCTACACCCAGTTCCGAACTATATATTGTATTTTGAATTGTTTGGCCATATAACCATTATACCATATATTATTTAAATAGATTTTTAACAAGAACGGTTTTACTAAATACTAAATCAGTTATAATAGTCAGGGTTTCTAGTGATTTTTTTGCATCCAAAACCCAAATAAGTCAAATAAGCATTTTATGATGAGGGGTTTTTTAGGATATGTGTTGTTGCTATTTTTATCTAGAAATTTTGACATACTGTTTAAAATAAGTATCCGTGTTGTTGATAAAATCCTGTTTCTCAAGGTAAATACATATGAAAAAAATGAACGGTGCTACGTTGATACTCGAACACCATCATTGCTAGATTGTAGCGTTCTCCTCTTGTAGTTGTAGTAGGTGTCGATTCCATCGTGTATTGTTGTAATAAACATTTTCAGAATTATTTTATAACTATTTTTGAAAACCTTGGTATATTGATTTAAAGTAGAACAAAAAAAAGGGAAGTTAATTGAGTGTTTGTCAAAATGTTTTAAAATAAACCATTTTTTCATTGGAAGCGAACAACATTTGGTCTCGACTCACGTTTAGATCACGAGGTGGCTGACACTCAATTTTACTTCCGGTATACGTTTACCGGAAAACCATTCACACTGGATTACATTTTGTAATAAGAACAAAATGTACCTTAATATTAAAGTTGGTTTTAGAAAATATGGCGTAGAAAAAATTATAGTGTTTCCACATGGTTATAATATTTATCATTGAGATTATTTGTTATGATTTATATACACCAGCTAATTATATTATTTTATTTTTATATTTATTTTTGTATTTTTAGCTTCCGGTAGAGCCTACAAAATGCATTTCCAGCGTAAAACCAAACAGAGCACGTTCAAAGCGACAAAAAATTCAAAACAAGATGGCCACTTCAGATACTGATGATAAGGATTCGGAACTTTCAAGCGATGACGAACGAGGATTTTTTCAAATGGCTGAGTCTGACGAAGGTATTTTTACAATAAAACGTTTCTGTAATCGACAATTTTGCAGCAAACAATTAGATTTGTAAAGATTTTTTTTTCAAAATAGACGAAAAATTCCCGCTATTTCTCCCATTATCAATTATGGTCATAAATGATAAACATGATTAGGTATTAATTAGTACAGAGAATGAAGAGAGCAATACGTTTATAATTTTATGAGCGAAGTTTGCCTATACTATAACAATCAAATATCTAATGCTAGCTATCATCTTTTATCACAGTGTGGCTTTTTGGGATAAAATAAACCCTCTCCAAACCCTAAACAAACCCTAAATGTCCTTAAAGGTAACTCTAATTATCTTTGTTATTATATTTACTGTTTATGTAACAACAGACACTTTGTTAACCTCAGCTGCAGTGTTTTGTTTAAGCTTGTTTCCACACTGTGACATGATCTGACATTTTACATATTCATTTCCCCATTTACACCATTGCCTTCTTCAATTTCCATGATTTTCCGGATATATATGGTTGACAGTAAGTTAATTGTCTTCTATTACTCAAATGCACTAAGTACTTGGTTGCATTTGAGTAATGTATTACTCAAATGCACTAAGTACTTGGTTGCATTTGAGTAATGTATTACTCAAATGCACTAAGTACTTGGTGCATTTGAGTAATGTATTACTCAAATGCACTAAGTACTTGGTTGCATTTGAGTAATGTATTACTCAAATGCACTACTTTCATTAAACCTTTTGGTAAACCCATTCAGTCTTCCTTTAGGAATTTCCAAATCAGAGAGTTAATGTTCTCAAATATTCCAGACACTGAAGATGCAAGTGAAACAGATATGGCCAAACTGGAGGAAGAGTTCAGTGAACTAAAAGAACAGTAAGCTCAATTTATTCTTTTTACACAAGGAGAAATAATAGAGAAATAAATGGTGGGAGGTTTTCCCCTGATAAGTGAATTGATTGGTGTTAGACAGAGTAAAACCTGTTAACTGGCTGGTTACGGGTGTGCCACAGTGCATTGGTTAAGTTAAATGGGGACGTTATTAATGCCTAAGACTTTTTCCTTGAAAAGTAAAATTGTTTGGTGTGTATTGAAAACCTTTTTGGTGAGAGCAACCATCAGTGTATTTTATTGCATGCATGCAAACATATGCTTTGTAATGTTTGACCAATTTAACTTTTTGGAAAGAGTATAAAATACTGTTGTACATAGGAAACATGTGCATATATCTTTATTAAAGCCAAAGTCAAGTCTATAATGTTAACAAATGCTTTGCTTACACTTTGACCTGCAAAATTTGTAAGACATGATATACCGACTGGATATCTAACAACTTTCTGGTTTGTTATCGTCTTAAATGAATATAAGCCAGAGCTTCAATTCAGAAAAAGAAAAATACAGAATTTGTGTGATGTTTAAATCTGAAGGCCACCATGCAGAGAAAAGGCTTGGCTTCCTCTTATTAACATATTGCTAGTAAATGGTTTTTCCTGTGTGAGTAAAATCATCTGGCATTAGTGTGAATAAGATCTGTTACTGTAAGTGGCTATTTGTGACTGACATTCTCATGGCACATGGGTTAAAGAAAGTTTATAAAAGCTTATGTCCTATAATATCAAGAGTAGTTGTGAAATTTAACTTTATCTTTTCATTTTTATAAGTAGAAAAGACCTTTCTTTGTTTATGAACAATTTCCATTGCTTTATGTAATATGAGGTTTTTAGCTGTCCAATAAATCTGAGAGTAAATTGTTATGATTATATAAATAAGTTGAATTTTGCTAATTTCAGAGTATACCAAGAAAAATTAGGACGCTTTAAGAAACAACTTCAAGAATTAAATAATGGTTAGTTTTATTGTGTTATGAGTACATAAATTGGTTTAAATTTTCTGGAGAACTTTTTTTTAGTTTTACATGAGATAGTCCTTTCCAATGTGAATTTAAAAACATGAAATTTACCAGCTGTAATAATTGCATATTACTAATACATGTAATTCTACTGTAATTTATTTTTATATTATGATCTGTTAAAGGGACACAAGCTGATTATTTAAAAAGACTCAATCAGTTAGAGAAAGAAAAAGAAGACAGATTATTTCTAGCTGGTAAAACTTTCATTTGATTTTAGTTTGTAACTTATAATAT
Organism: Pteroeides caledonicum; assembly: GCA_026546875.1. NCBI lineage: Eukaryota > Metazoa > Cnidaria > Anthozoa > Scleralcyonacea > Pennatulidae > Pteroeides > Pteroeides caledonicum. The sequence continues at coordinate 13,041 of JAOBAZ010238843.1, forward strand.
CCCAATCATCCTATAAAAGTTATCTGGCTTAAGCCAAAGAACAAAATGTAGATAGATTATTTGTTGATAGGGCTGAGAAAAGCTAATATTCAATTTCTGTTATCTATATTATATATAATATTAAACATACCATAAATAATTAAAATTCACATTTTTTCCTGTAGAGGTTTGCAGATGCTGTGAGGTGAGTTTTGTATTGTTAGTTTTTATTACTGAATTACAAATACAAAACTTTTGTCTAAGAATAACAAGAAAACCAGTGACTTCTCTAGACATAGGTCAGAATAGAAATTATATGGCTGGCAAAACCAGTCCAGGGAGGCTTTTCCTGGTTAAAGTAAAACCATTTAGTATTAGACAGAGTAAAATCTGGGAAGGGGCCAGTTTCAGCTGGGACCTTAGTGAATGGCAAATTAAAATCAAATATATTTGTATTTTTTGGTTTCATTTCAGATCGAATTAATTAACAAGGAGTGTGAAAATGAGAAAAAAATGGCAAAGGCAGAATTTGAGGTACGAGTATACAACAGTGTGTATTTATCATATAGTTTGAGGTACGAGTATGAGTATATTACAGTGTGTATTTATCATATAGTTTGAAGTGCACTGTCATGTAATTATTTATAGGTATAGTATGTATTTACCATATAGCTTGAGGAACTGGTATGTGATCATATAATGTCTATAGTTATACCATGCAATTATCATTATTATCAATAGATTGGAGTACATTCTAGTAGTCTAGTATGTTCTAGTAGGTTATATTTTTCATGTGTTGTCAAGCACAAATAATTGTTTTTTGGTAAGTTTTTTTATTTATTTATTCTTTCTTAAATTTGTAGAGTAAAAAAATTGAACTAAAGGAGACATTATTGCTTCAACTAAATGAAAAGAAAAAAAGTTTAGAATCAGAAAAACTCTCAATGGAGCTAACAAATGGTTTGTTTATCAACTGTTTCATTGATCTCTCATTGATAATCTTATTATTTTATGTATTATAAGACTATGTCTATGTTTCTTTTAAAATTTAATTTTAAATATTTTTTATATAGATATTTTAGAGATGAAACCAGCTGTAACCAGAAAGTTAAGACGACGTCCAAATGATCCACCACCAGTCCCAGAAAAAAGAAGGAAAAACTCTCCAGATATCCTTTCAATGAACTAAACTCATTTCAAACTTTAACCCACCACAGTGTTAAAGATGTATTTTTTTTTTGAAAAATTAAATGGCATTGCTAGGTAGCTGGCCCAACTTCATCTGTTTTAAAGCTGCAATGGCACATGTTTATATTTATAACCAGCAATATTTGTTTTTCTTAACATTTTTTACCTCAAATTACTTTACTTTTGGACGAAACTGAAATGAATGAAGACTTAAAAGCTCTGAATAAATTGCATGTTTTACCAACTGAGGTAGTGTTTACTTTTAATTGCACTATTAGATTTAAATTTGTTTGGTTGCTTTGTAATTTGATTTTCCTTGTATGCAATAGTCCAGCAAGAATGGTAACATTAAAGTGAACAAAACTCTAACACCTACAACCACCCAAAATACAACTACAGGTAAGAAAATACAATATTGTACAAGGATTGCTACCTGTATAATATACATTGTTTTTGCTCATCACCTAGAGAATATTTATATTTACCATAATTTAAATTTATTTACATTTACCATAATTTGTAGCTCCACAACTTGCAGAGACTATCACATGCCAGTCTGATATTCGTATTGAAGATGGTAAACTTTTTTTTGACAGAAAATGGTACGTACAATACTCAGTGGTGCACATTGATGGCTACCAAGATGCCTACCTCTATTATATAATTTGTAACTTCTGTATACATTTAACATTGCAATTTGTAGTTGTGTGTGGCTTGGTTAAATAAATTTGCTGAATAAGAGGCACATCTTGTACTAGTAGATTGTATTATAATAATTTTATTATATTATACTTATTGTATTATTCATCTGCTCTTTGTTCTGTAAATTCTTCAGGCAAATGCCTGGAAATGTCAACATACCATATACAAAATATCACATTACTTATGAGATTTCCATTCTATTTGCAATGTATTCAATTTTTGTTTTTTTCTTTTTCAGGTATCATCGTGGTCAGCAAGTTTACATTGAATCAAAAGAAAATAGAGAAATTGGGAAAATCAGGTAAACTGTGATTTCTTGTGTAAATTAGTTGTACTGGATGTCTTTAGGAGTCCTTAGCGAGGCTTTTCCAGTCTCTTTCAGGGTAATTATATAAATTAAATATCCTAATGTAGAATTATCTTTTATATATGAAAGTGGTGTGATTCATTCCATTGGACAAACTGAGGTACTTTACTACTTGCCCTTTTTAAGCAATTGTACTGCTAGTTGAGGTTTGGTGTATACTTTGAATTAAAATTTCATATTTTAAACTCTTGTTAGATTTGGATCAAGAAAACAAGTGACAACAACAAAATGAAGATAAACATTACACAATTACAGAAAGGAAAATATACAATCCGACGTCGTAGTTCATAACTGTTTTTCAAGTTGTATCAAACATTGTACAAAACCTGTAACATAACATTGTATAGCAACCTATCCTTCATTGTTTTATAAAGAAACTTTTCTCAGCTAAATGTCTCATATTTTTGTCCATAAACATCCATATTCAGTGTTGTTCTTACCAGACTGTAAGGTTCAGTAGTCATAACCATTGCACCAATGTATAATGTACATGATACAAAATGTTTCAGATCTGGAGATTACATTATTAAATACATGTGTGGTAAATATTGGTATATTTCTGTTGAAACATCTCTTTATAATGTTCTATATTAAGATGTTTTTAACTTATATTTTTTAGTTGACTTTAATGAAGATTTTGGACTGTTTTTTAAAAAATTAAATTGGAATGTTATATTGGCACGGATACATGATGAAGGTATATGAAGTACCTAATACCTTTTTAGAACTGCCCCAACACTGTGCTGTAGTCTCGGTACTGTATGTTTAGCTGTAGAGTTTTCAACCCATGTTCCATGTGCTTGCCACATACAGCCATTTATGGTATTAAACAGATTTTACCCTGGCTAATGCAAGAGTGTTTTACTCATTCAGGGAAACACCCCTTCTGGCAATAGGTTCAATTAAGTAGTTAAGATGCACCTTATAGAAAAATCTGTAAACCTGTGAGGTGAGCATAACAATAAAGTGATGGAAAATGTATTCAAATAAAATTTAAATCCTAATAAATTAAATTTACTTTGAATTACATATTGTTAACTCCAAAGTAATTCACCAATGTTTAAGTTCCTTCAGGTTGTAGTAGTAATCCAAAGACTCAGGATTTCTATACGCTACTGTATAATTTATTTTTTCTCCTGCCAAGATTTTTTTTACTGCAACTTCAACTTTTTTTCCATTTGTTGTATATGGGATGTCATTAGTTTCTAAGATTTTTCCAGGCACATGACGCGGTGACAGCTTTGATCGAATTTCATGCTTTAGCCTTTTAGCTAAATCTTCAGTGAATCTAAAAACCAACAGAATATATTAAAACACTTCACTGATTATTACACTGTAATGTTAGTATGATCACCATGATATTTAATGATGTCAGCAGGAGTACCTGTTTAGGTCAGTAAAAATTCTGAAAAACAAAACCATCTAATAAATTATTTAAACTTGTTGTCAAATCAAAGTGGTCTTGTGCTCTTGTTCATATGGCATGACACTCTTCAACCAGTCACCATTCTCAGATAATTTTTAGTAATAAATATATTTTATAGAACATAACCTGTGGCCATTGACCATTTTTACAAATAATACAACACATTCTTCCATTGAACTGTTTTTGTGTCCAACACAAAGACAGTCTTCCACTTCTTTTATTGCTCCAACTAAATAAAATGCAAATCAATTGATATTATCACTATGGCATATCAACCCATCAAATGTTTGAC
>JAOBAZ010238954.1:0-16971 GCA_026546875.1 Pteroeides caledonicum
AGTCCCTCGGACGCTAAGGCGTCCGAGGGACTTATATCACATACAATCCTCCTTCGAGGGCATTATCTTTTACATAAAAGTGGGGTAAGTTCTTGATTTTTTGCATCGTGATGTTTTCCTGACTAAGTACGGAAGCAAGAGGAGCACGTGAAGAAAGACCAAAGCTTTGCGGAGGTAATACTCGAAAAACTTTTTTCACCCGTGTTGCTCCCATGAAACTGCACTTTTTCCACAATGCATGTAATGATCTAAATTTATCCTGAACATTGATTATCCCAAACCCACCCTGGTTAGGAGGCTTATATAGCGAATCCCGTTTGAGCCATTCGCTTTTCTTGGACCATATAAAAGGAAATATGTTTAGGAAAAAATGTTTATTTTTTAATGACAGCTTTGAGAATAACACGAACCGAGCCTAAATACCAAAAGGTACTAAGTCCCAGTACATTGGTGAGTAATGTTCTTCCCTTAAAAGAGAGTGAGCGGTGTTTCCAGGAGATAATACTATTGGATCATTTTTTTGAAAAGAAGAGTTATCATTCCCGAGTCAACACCCCCTTCGAAGGCTACTATTGAGGACATCTACAAGATCGGCTTCCATTGCTTCCCAAAAGCAAAGATAGAATTTGGCGGGAAAACAATCAGACCCAGGAGATTTATTATCGTCCATCGTTTTAAGGGTTTCAAAGGATTCCGCGACAGTCAAGCCGCCTTCACATCTAAGTGCATCATCTTTAGTTACTATCTTATGCAGTTTGTTTAATCTTGTTCGTTTTGTTGCAGCTTTTGCGAAGTAAAAAGCATATAATAATAAGTTTTCCAATATTTCTTTATGTCAGATAAACTAGAGACTGTACTGCCCTAATCATCTCTTATCGCGGTAATAGTTTTACGACGACCCTGGGTCTTTTCTTGTCTGAGAAAAATAAGTGGTCGATTTCTCCCCTTCCTCGGCCCACCGAATGTTGTCGCCAATTTGTGCTGCCTTTGCTTCGCTTTCGAGTCTTGTTGGAGTTCCGCCTTAATTTCAGTGAGAAGCGCAGTTACAGGCTCACCTTTATCGAGTCGTCTCTGGACGTGAAAAATGGCGCTGTTCAGGGACTTAATTTTATTGCGAGTGACAAAATTCCGCGACAAAATTGTCGAATTAAGATTTTGAGGCGGGCTTTGCTGCATCCCACCACGATCGCAGGGTGGAGAATCTACCTTTTTCAGCTTTCCAGTTCAACCGAAAGGATTTAACAGTATCCTTAAAGGAGCGATCTTTCAGATGTGAAGTGTTGAGTTTCCACACTCCTCAACTTTTTCCATGACTTACTGGCGGATCAAATTCCAGAAAAAGATATGAATGGTCAGAGCGAAAAATTTCAACAGATTTTACATGTGGTAAATGGACCTCAGACAACCAAAACATATCTATTCTGGACGCTTGAGATAGATTTGTGCGGTGCCAGGTATATTGTCTTTCGTTGGGGTGTTTTTTCCGCCATACATCAATTAGATCGAATGTATTGGTTAAGTTGGTAAGAACTTCGCACCAATTGTATGCGCTAGCTGGGTTGGGTTACACTTTTTACGATCGAGATAAGGGTCAACAACATTGTTAAAATCTCCACTTAAAAACACAGGAAGATCAGGGTCTATGCCTTGACAAAAGGAGTCAAAAAAGTTATTGCCTAGGTTCTTTTGGTCAGGTCCGTATAAGCAAGCAACTTGAAATTCAAATGGATGGTATTTGAGAGCAGCAATAATCAGTCAACCGGCTGTATCACAAGACCATTTCGTAAGTTCAAACTGCGGTTTATAAAGCAAAGCAACGCCGCTGCTGTGAATTGACCAGGGTGAAGAAATACTATTATAATGTTTAAACTCTTTCGAGAACCATTTTTAGCTTTCATTTTAGGATTTAGATTGCGTTTCCTGTAAGCACACCAAATCGGGCTTAAAGTAACTTAACCAACTAGCCAGGGTTTGAATGTTAACCCTAGGTAGTTGGTTACCGTGAATGTTAAGATTAAGTAGCGAAATAGAGAAGATAACGCATTGTTTCTCGAGTGTGTTACTTCGGGTGCACATTCATCTTGAAGTGCAGAGAACCTACTTGTTAATTTCAGGTAAGAGAGTGTGGCATATGTCACCTTACTTGAGGGGTGCAACTCTGGCGTGTTGCCATCCTCAGAAGCCGCAGAGGTTTCAACTTCCTCAGAAACAAGAGAGGTTTGTGCAGCGTCAGAAACATGGGGGGTTTCTTCCATTTCAGGACTCTGAAGGGAGTCCCTAGCCTCGGACACCTGAGAGATCTTCTTATTTTGTAAAACAGATAATGATTCCTTACTTGGGGGATCCTTTTTAACGGGATCGTTGCTATTACCTGGGGAATCTGTCATAGCGTGTTCAATTGATCTGGGTTCACGTACATAACATTCTCCTCCGGCACATGGGTATCCGGCACATGTTGTTTGGAGGCGTCAGGGCAATCAGCTTTAATGTGCCCACTTCGCCCACACTTAAAACAAGTCTTGGCTTGACCTCTATAAAGAACGAGACACAAATGTCCACCTATTCGCAACTGCGAAGGAATCGGGTTATTTATTTTCAATAGGACAAAACGGATACCGACATTTATAATTATGGCAAACTAAGGACTGTCACCAATTTTTGGGTTGAAATGGGTGATATCTCAACAGGATGATCTTTAAAAGTCAGACCCCGATTAATAAAGTCTTCTAAGACACTTGGAGTTTTGAATGTTACTCGAACACGGTTATTTGCCATCCAAGAAAAGGCTTCAATCAAATCTCGCCAATCAGGATGCTTTTCGTTAATCTCTTTGATTAGTTCCTTACAATTAACTGATAACTTTAAAATGGTTAAAGCCAGTTCCAGCATTTTAAAGACAGTCGTACGATTAGAGTAGGGAACTACCATGGTGATATATATTAAATTACACTAAGCTAAATATATACCAAAAAAAAGGTAACCAAAGAAAACCACGAGTGGCTAACAAAAGCCGGAAAACCCAAGCGGATACCGCTGAACCAAGGAAGACTGGCTCGGAGGAACCAGTCTTCAAGCAACCAGACCAGTAGAGGAACTCGTAGAACTCAAGGTTGTTGTTGAAACACTGTAGAAAATCACTGTAGAAATCACTGTAGGGTGAACATGTAGGATGAACACTGTAGGACGAACAAAGTAGTATTGACTTTATTAAATACTTTATTAACAATTTAAATGCAATATAAAAGATAACAACTTGTGTTAACAAAATAACACTAATCGACAAATCTGACCACGTCAGATCACACAACAACGGTCCAACGCCATAACGGTTATTTAATTTCAAACGAGTGCAACGTTTATAACTAAATATACTCAACATTATTCCCTCCTCTAATAAAAAGGTAATTCACATTTTAAATCTATACTCATCATTTGTATGGTCACTATAGAACGTAATCGCGCATCCAAGCAGGTTTTTTCTTTCTTCGGACTTCTTTGTTTCTCTCGTTATCTACAATAACGAAATGAGATTCTTCTGAACTGGGTGTTATAGTCGGTCCCGGAGACGCTGGATTTTGTGACTCTGTAGTATTTAGTGATGAAGGTGGACTCCCTAAAATAATTGGTGATGTTGTTAAAAAGGGATTGGGTACCTTTGGTCCAGTAACATGATAGTCAGGCAAGACAAAGTCTTCATCATCTGAGGACTCATCTTGATAAACTAATTCGCTTGTTTTGTTTGTTTCTTTTAACGATTTATTAGGACAATATGCTGTTGTCTTCTTAATTTCTTCTTTGTTTTTATCACTTCTACTAACATTGCACGGTTTTAATCGATTAAAGTGAACTACTGTTCATTTTCGGCCTCTCCCATCTTTCTGTATTCGGTACACGGTATCAGAAATTACCTTAACAACAGTAAACGGTCCTTGCCATGGTCTGGATAGTTTAATTACTTGGCACTCCTTTCTGGAAGGTAGGTTGACACAGCCATACGCTATCACCGACTTGGTAAGGTGTCCCATTGGTTTTGCTGTCATAATAGTCTTTATAACGTTTTGTAACCTTGCCAAAACGTTGACGAGCGGCCTCGTGAATGTACTGCAACTTTTCTTTCATCTCCTGGACATACTTTGGAAGGTCTTTTGCAACCACCATTGACGGTGTGTTTTCAGCAGTCAGTAGGTCTACAGAAAGACGAGCTTCCTTTCCAAATAACATCCGATGTGGTGTTATTCCAGACGTGGAGCGAACTGCTGTACGACAAGCTAGTAATTCGTGCGGAAGCCATTCATCCCAATCTTTTTGATAAGTATCAGTTATCTTGGAAAGCATATCTTTTAGCGTTCTATTGCATCTTTCGACCAAACCATCGCTTTGAGGGTGATATGGCGTTGTTCGCGTTTCTTGATTCCCAGCAAGTCGCACATGCTTTGAAAGACTTTACTTTTGAATTTTCTTCCCTGGTCTGTATGAAGATGTTGCATGACTCCAAAACGGACTACCCATATCCGAAATGGCATATGCCTCAGGCCATTTAATGAAATAGTCAGTTACTACCAAAATAAATCGGTTACCTCGTCGGCTTCTTGGTAACAGTCCAACCACGTCCATAGCCACACGTTACATGGGATACCCAGGTGAAAAGGTTTCCAGTCGTGCTCGTAACCGTTTAGCTGGAGGGTTCCTCTGACCACACTTCACGCAAATTCTGCAATAGTTTTCACTATCTCGTTGCCACCCAGGCCAATAAAAACGTGCTACCACTTTCTGTAATGTTTTCTGTACTCCTAGATGCCCCGCTGTTGGGCTGTCATGAAGCATGCTCAAAACATCAGGTATTAACTTGCGCGGCAAACACATTTGCAAGAATGTGGACGTGCCATCCTCACTTTCATGTTCTCGAAATAACAGATCGTTTTCTAATCTCAGTCGATTAAACTGGCTCCATAAGCTTTCTACTGCAGGATCAAGGTGAGCTATCTCTCGCCGGTCCGGTCTGTGTCCCATTTTGACCCAGGAGATTGCTCGATGTATATACGACAGGGTCTTCTTCTTGATGTAACTGTATCTCAGATCTATTCCAACTAGAAGTCTATTAGTCTTTATACTTACTCTTCTTCACTGTAGCGATTTCCAAAACATTGTCCTCCTGATCAGACGCAGGGTCGGCCTCTTGGTCCTCAAAATGTGCCCGTGACAATCCATCTGCATTTCCATGGAAGCTTCCTGGGCGATGCTCGATGGTGAAACTGAACTCAGCTAGACGTTCAATCCAACGTGCGACTTGCCCCTTTGGATGTTTGAAACTATGTAGCCATTTTAATGCGTTGGGATCTGTTCGAGCTCTGAAACTCTTTCCAAGCAGATACGGTTCAAAATGTTCAATCCCCCACACTAATGCTAGAAGCTCTTTCCTAGTAGTGCTATAGTTACGTTGTGGTTTCGTGAAGCTTTTGGCTGCGTAGGCAATGACTTGTTTTTTCCCTTCTTGAACTTGAGTTAACACAGCACTTATGCCCGAACCGCTAGCGTCGGTATTCACAATGAATGCTAAGTCATAGTTTGGATTGGCCAAAAAATTGCTGACAATATCTTGACCAAATAAAAGAAGAACCCTTTTGTTCCAGTCTGTACAAAGGTGCTGCAATTTCAGCAAAGTTCGGAATAAACTGGCGGTAGTAACCCACGCATCCAAGGAAAGAGCGAAGGTCTGAAACGTTACTGGGTTGTGGATATTGCTGCATAACTTTAATCTTTTCAGGGTCAGTCGTAATCCCGTCTCGGCTACCACGTGCCCCAAGATCACCGTCTTTTCTGCCAACAATTTGCATTTCTTGGCATTCAACTTTAATCCCGCATCTTTGGGGCGCTAGAGCACTGCTTCTAAACGACGATTATGATCCGTAGATCTTTTGCAAAGATAACGATATCGTCGAGATACACCAAGCAATCAGTCCAATTTAGGCCATTTAAAATCATATCCATCGCCCTTTGAAATGTGGCGGGTGCATTTGTCGGTCTGAACGGCATTCGTTTAAACTGAAAATGTTCCTCGAGTATAGAAAACACAGTTTTCTCGCGATTTTCTTCTTTAACCCCAATCTGCCAGTACCCACGAACTAAATCCAAGTGGCTGAAAAATGCAGCGCCAGACATAGCTTCAAGAATATCATCGCATCTAGGGAGTGGATATACATCTTTTTTATTTATAGAGTCCACCTTCCTGTAATTGATGAAAATCGTAACGTGCCATCTTTCTTTCTAACCATAACTACGGGCGACGACCGCGGCGAATCTGACGGCTCAATTACGTCAGACACGAGAATTGCTTCAATTTCTTTTCTAACTTCTCTCTGACTGTGTGGTAATCTTCGATGTGGAATTCTGATCGGTAATGACTTTTGCGTGTATATTGCATGTTCTACTCCACGCATTTCTCCCAGATCATGTTTCTCTAGGGATATAGTTTTCTTGTGCCGCTCTAAGATCTTAAAGACTTCCCCTTTCTCTGCTGACGAGATATTTGGGTTGCTGATTTTAAAGAGTTATAACAAGTCGTCTTAAACTTCTTTGTTTGTTCGGCCTCCGTGAATTTCTCCACCATACATTGAATGTTCAGAAGAATTTTCGATCAAATATGTTCGACACACATGATAACACGACGGTGTTTCTAGTTCTCCATTTTCTATTAGAGGATAGATTTGACCTACTGTGCTCCCTCGGTATATTCGTTGTGGTGTAGACCATGGGATAAACATTCGAACTGGTATGGTTCCATTGTTGACTGTTGCTACAACTTTAATTATCCCGATACCATATCGCTCTTGGAATCTGTTTTCTGGTTCCAACACTCAAGCTGTATTATGGACAGTACTGCTTTCTTTTACTTTACAATTCACATTAACTATAGATCGTGGAGGAATGGTAATCGATGCTGCGACTCCACCGTGACACGCCGTTGGTGTGTGATTATAAACTATTGGAATATTTTGTCCCTGGCCTTGTACCAAGTTTTTGCCCAAGTCGATTACAAATTGATTTGCCCGCTGGAAATCCGCACCGAGTAAACATTGTTGTGCCAGATCGTTGCAAATGTACATCGTGTTTCATCACAATATTTCCAATTTTTATTGGTAACTCTATTGTTCCACAAACGTCAAGTAGCCGATTATTTGCCCCCAGAATCAGTTGATTAGTTCGTTGTAATTCATCGTTCTTTTTGCGAATACGTTCGAGTAATCACGGTGTAATATTGTTACTGCCGCCCCCGTGTCAATCAATGCGGTTATAGTCTTTCCATATATATCACACTGTATAAAGATGGCGTTCCCCGTCACAAAATTAAAAACCCATTTTATAGCCGGTAGATTCGTAGTTTGTTTTTCTGGTCTAACGGGCGGAGTTACATTGGCGGAAACCCCGCCCTGTTGGCGTTTCCCTGATATTGAACATGTTGGTTGTTGTTGATGTCACGGTGGTTGAGGTTGACGTTGCACTCGTGTTGGAAGTGACCCAATTCGCCGCATTTGAAACAACGAATGTCCCTTTTGTTTCTTGATTTCCGAGTATTTAACGATGTCGCTTCTACCAGCTTTTCAATCAATTTCTATTGCTGACGGAAATACCGCTCGGCCCATGCTGGGGGTTTCAAATCGCCGCCCACAATGTTTGCACCAGCGGTCGGCTCCTAGAGATCAACATTAGTAGCCATGTTCAATTCTCGGCTTTTAACTTGTCGTTCTTGTCGTTCAACTTCATGGAGGCTTTCAAGACGTACCACTGTGGCTAATGCATCTTCCACACTTGCAGGGCTTGCCTGACTAACAACTATAGGATTTCTCGGTTCTCCAAGGCAGTGATAAACTGGTCGAAGATCTCATCTTCGACAAAGGAGGCATCTTTCCCAGGATACGCTCTGGCCGCCATTTCTCGAAGATCAGTTATTAAATCAACATGACTTTCTCCTTTTTCCCGTCGTCGTTGGCGAAACTTCATCTTATGGATCAATGTTTCCTGATGTGGTTTCATTTTTCTCTCCATGGTCGATAACAGGTTAGTAAAGTTGTCTTTCTCCTCGTCTTGTAACGATAGAAATATTCTTTGAGCTCTTCCCCTCAAAGACACTGCGAATTGCTGACAACTTTGCTTATCATCCCATTTATTTACCTCAGCACATAGCTTGAAATGCGCTACCCATTCATCCCAAGATCCATCGGGAAATATGTCGGGTTTTGCTCGCGAATTAACAGCTGTTTTTATCGTTGACAACGATGTCGCTGAGCCTCCATCCAAGGCATCATTTTCTCTCACATACTCTAGCGTTTCGAGTCGTTTTGTTGGGCGCTCTATTTCGTCTTTAAGCTCTTCTGTTGACATATCGCATCGCTGCCACCAAATGTTGACTTTTTAAATACTTTATTAACAATTTAAATGCAATATAAAAGATAACAACTTGTGTTAACAAAACGACACTAATCGACAAATCTGACCAGGTCAGATCACACAACAACGGTCCAACGCCATAACAGTTATTTAAGTTCAAACTAGTGCAACGTTTATAACTAAATATACTCAACAGTAGAAATCACCGTAGAGATCCAACCACACTGATTAGCCTTATTTTGAGTTTAAGCCCTCACGACTACGTTAGGAATAGTGTAAGTCTAACTGGTGTGCGTGCAGGAGAGCTTAATTCGCGGAGATGACTACTTGCCATGTCGGCCACACATGGGATGTATGAGCTTCCCGTTAATGCATGGAAGCAACCGTGAATGGCCTGGTCTGCGGTCTCACTCCGAAGAGAAGGGTGCACGACCAAGCATGTGGATGAGTGGCCTTATGAGATATTACGTGAAGTTAAATATATGGATGACATGGATGACCGCAGAATCATTTACATTAAAGAGTTTAAGATTCCAATGATGCGGTTGACGGCTACGGTTGGCCGGATACATCGGAGACTGGACCGAGTACGGTTCAACACGGCGGGAAAGTTGGACATTTGGTTCTAGTAAGACGTTTTCTACGACGGTCAAATACGTTGTCTAAAATGTCGTTTGTAGAAATTCGAAATGCACTTGCTATAAGCCATGCTGTTGGTTTTTTGAGTGACAAGGAATTTTTGCTCCTTTATGATGAATATCAGTGAACTTATCGCTTATATCCTTACTATTGGGAGTACGACCAATTCGTCTTGGATGAACACACCTCCACACCGAACGGTAGAGATTTTAAGAATCGACGGAGACGCTTGACGACTACGGTAGTCGGCGTTAGATGTCCCGGGACGACACTCAATACGCATGCCTAAAAAAACATGCGCCACCGTCGCCTTTGAACAACGGTGATGTTTCAAGTGAGTTGGCGTAGTCTGCACAACGGTAGACCTTTTCTAAGTCATTTTGGCTTTTTAGACCAATTTACTTCAATATAATGAACTTGATTTCTATTTGTAATACAGCCCTTAAAGTTAAAAAATTATGTATCGATAGTTTCTTTCTTGTACTTTAGGCTTTAGTTGTTGTTGTGCAGACTACGCCAACTCACCTGAAACATCACCGTTGTTGAAAGGTGACGGTGGCGCATGTATTTTTGGGCATGCGTATTGAGTCTCGTCCCGGGACATCTAACGCGGACTACCGTAGTCGTCAAGCGTCTCCGTTGCATCTTAAACACTCTACCGTTGGGTGTGGAGGTGTAGTCATCCAAGACGAATTGGTCGTATTCCCAGTAATGGTATAAGCGATTAGTTGACTGATATTCATCACAAAGGAGCAAAATTCCCCGTCACTCAAAAAACCATCAGCATGGCTTATAGACAATGACATTTTAGACAATGTATTCGACCGTCGTAGAAAAATCTCAATGTAAGCAAATGTTCAACCTTCTCGCCATGTTAAACCGTACCCGGTCCTGTCTCCGATGTATCCGGCCAACCGTAGCCGTCAACCGCAGCATTTGAATCTTAAACTCACTATTAATTAAACAATAAAACCGGTTAAAAACTTAGCCTAAAGAACCTGAACCGAAGTACGGGTGTGCAATCAGGCCGCCTCAACCGTCGCCAAGTGACAACAGGAGGCCTCATTATGTACGATCATTACGGACCATGGCGCCTTTAGTGCCAAAACCATATACCGACCAATTTGTGGAGATGGTCCACCGGGTTAAAAACATTAAAAAATAAATTCTAGTCAAACATCTACTTATCAAACATAACTAACGAATTATAAACTCATGATAAGAGTTAAAATAGAACTTTATACTATTGTCAGTGCAACGTTTGCCTATTTTTCCACCAGTTAGCTTATCTTTAATGAAAGTTTCGCGACGAATATGTCGACATTGCACAGACAACATAAACGAAAAAGAAGATTTGACTTTAGATAGTGACACGTCTAAATTTGGCGGAGTTTTGTCAAACGTAAATGCGTTGCGCGTTAGCCAAATCTGGTGGCGAATAATTCCTAAAATTGCTGAATAGCCCTTTGGTACCTTCATCTCCCTAGGGAACCCTAGTATTAAAGTGCGGGTAGGTAGAGAATGAATACCTCTTTTAAAAACGTCCAAGAGTGAGAGAAACCATTTCAAAAGATCGCGCGTGAAAGGGAGAGTGAACAAAGAGGTGTTCAAGAATTTGTCTTTGTCCACAGTGGAAAAATGTATTGACTTGCAATTGCATATTAATTTTTTCTATCAACAGATCTTTCGTAGGGAGTACGCGGTGATATTTGAGCCAGTTGGTGTCGACCACTGCGCGCAGAAAAAGCCAAATCGAAAAACTTGACCATACATTTTGCCAATCGCGTGCAGTAGGATTCAAATTTAGATAATTTAAAATGCACCGATGGACATGCGTGTTGTTTCTAATTAAAGTTGTAAGCAATTGAAGCAGTGATTTTAGACGAAGAGATCGACACTGTGTCAGAGACAAGAAAACTACATGAATTATTTAAAAAAGTGGGTTCTAGGCTACGCCAGGCCGTGATTACTTTATCATTAAAAGGTGGAAGCTTGTTTAACATACGGCGAGTAATATGGTCTAGACTAAGAGCTTTTGACAGGGAATTGTGCATTGAAAGGCGAAACACTTTACGGACGTAGTAATTAAAAAATTGCTAGCCGCGTTTTTCTCCATGAAAAAAGCGTCGAATCCACAAACACTGAAGGGATTTCAGTTTGTCATATATATTAATTACACCAAGACCTTTCTGGTTTAATGGAAGAAATAGGGAGTCACGTTTTAGCCACTCCCTTTTCTTACTCCATATAAATGAAAAAATGATGCTGTTTACTTTTTTAATGACTTCGTCAGGCATAACTCTGACTGAAGCTAAGTACCAAAAAGTACTCAGCCCCAGTGTGTTTACTAAAATGGCACGTCCTTTGAAAGAAAGCTTACGTTCCTTTCACTTAAGTGTCATATCTTTAAATTTTTCGATTAATAGACCCCAGTCTTCTGTGTTATCATTTGAAATTTTACTACCGAGACAAGAGATATAGTCATTTGACCAGTTCAAAGTAACAGGGAGATTGGTACGGGACTTCCATGAACCTGTTAGGAGCCCGTAACATTTATCATGACTCAATTTAGCACCCGACACTTTTTTGTACTTATTCATAATTTTAAATACTTCTAACATTCCTGCATTGATGTAGACAAACACAGTCGTATCATCAGCGTGTCTGGGATAATTTAGCCGAGTTTCCTGATCCAGGAATAGGAAAGCCGTCAATTTTAGATTCGGCACGCAAGGCGCACGCGAGAGTTTCAGCTACTAAAACATAAAGAAGGGGGGAGAGAGGGCAACCTTGTCTAACCCCCCTGGAAACGGGGAAAGATTCAGTAACATGACCATTAATTTTGATGGCAAAGTTCACTTGAGTATAAAAAAGTGATATCCAAAGCCAATTTTTTGGAGAACGCTCTGCATGTACCCCACTCGACGCGGTCTTTCTCCTGGTTCATCGAGAGTACTGCACCGTGTGCGTTTTCAGAGTTTGCATGGTAAACAATATCGAGAATCAACCTCAAATTTTCGCCGATAAAGCGACCGCGGACACTACACGACTGGTTTGTGGAGACGATGTTTTTGAGGACTCGCAAAAGACGACTCGTCATGGCTTTTGCCGCAATCTTATAATCAACGCATAGGAGCGTGATGGGCCTCCAATTGTTTTTTGAGAGTTGATCCCCTTTCTTATAAAGTAGCGTGATCAAACCTGACCGTTGCGAACGAGTCATTTTTCCCTGCTTTAGAATATGATTCTTGACCTGAGTCAGCCACCCCAGAGAGTATATCAAAAGTAAAGAAAGAATTCTACTGTAAAGCTGTCGAGACCGGGCGCTTTGTTATTTTTTATTTCGCGTTGGGCCTCTAAGCATTCTTCAACACTAAGTTCACCTTCACAGAGGCGAGCATTTTCAGGGAACAAAAAGCGTTCAATTTTGTGGAGAAAAAAATCTTGATTGGTTTTATTTAGTTTTTGAGAAGTAAACAGAGAAAAGTAAAAGTGTTTCCAAACCGTTTCAATTTCGCGTTGAGGTGAAAGTACACTACCAGCAAGCGTATGAATAAAAGGGATGGTCCGATGTTGTCCTTGACTCTTTTCTTGCCTAAGAAAATATGTAGTGAACAGTTCGCCCTCTTCAGCCCACGGTATATTGGCACGAAAACGGGCTGCTTTTGCCTCTTTTAGTAATTCGGAAGCAAGGTCCGCTTTTGCTTGTGCGAGTAAGGCTTCAAGATGTTCGCCATTACCTCTACGTTTTTGAAACTCTTCAACCAATCTGTTCAACGAGTTAATTCTCTTTTTAGCGTTTCGTGCCTTGTCGCGCCCGTACAGACGAATAAGGCGTTTAAAGGAGAACTGTACCCAAAAAGAACTAAGCTTTATTTTTTTTTTAGTCTGCTAATAACAAATTTGTAATCCTTTTTGTTTTAACGTGATCCATTTACGAGAAATAAATCAATAAAGGTCATATTTCTGAGCGAGATTGACCGTTTGACCGGCGGCTCATATCTACTCTGTGATGACGTAGGATACGAGGAATAAATTAGCGCAGAAAAACTAAATCGTTTTAAAGTCGTTAGGGCAAACGTGTAATAGCGAAATGTTAAACGTATAATTTTTGGACGTGTAATGATTCACATTACGCCAAAGAATTAGCTAAACGTTTTTCAATATGTCAAGTTTTACGTTTCTCGTATTCTACGTCATCACAGAGTAGATATGAGCCGCCGGTCAAACGGTCAATCTCGCTCAGAAATATGACCTTTATTAATTTATTTCTCGTAAGTGGATTAATGGTTAAAGCGAAAAGGATTACAAATTTGTTGTTACCACACTAAAAAGAAACAAATAAAGCTTAGTCCTTTTTTGGGTACCGTTCTCCTTTAAGGCGGAGTTTACGTGCGTCCCAGCAGGACTGTAAAGAAATAAATTGGTGGCGCTCGGCTCGCCAAGCGACCCACAGGTCTTTGACTTGCTGTCTGAAAATTCCGTCTAGGAGGTGAGATGTGTTAACTTTCCGCACTCCCTTCCCTCTTGGTGTTTCGGAGGGAGTTTCGAACTCGAGAAAAACATAACAATGGTCTGATCGAAAAAAGGGTAAGATTTCAATTGTTTTAACCTTGGAGATAAATTGTTCGGGCAACCAAACCATACCGAGTCTGGAGGCCTGGGAGCCATTAGGACGACGCCACGTCTATTGTCTTTTTGAGCGATGTTTTACTCTCCAAATGTCTTGTAAATTCAAGGTTTGTAACAAGTTGGATAAAGATTGTGGCCAATCTCAGATCTACTAAAAACTGAGTACGTTCAATGAGGTTACCAGACTCTGAAACACCGTCTGTTAACGGTGCAAATTGTCCAGCAACGACAGGTATGGCATGAAGCCCGCGTATGGGCGAGAGTTTTTGTGGGGCATCCCAAGGGCCCGCTTTCTGATTCCTAATACTAGGGCGATTGTTTGGAACTGGTCGTGGTGCAGTACGTATACGTCCCGCGGTCGAAAGAACTAGTTCGCTTAAGTGTGAAATCGAGGATGTTTTTCGGCGATGTGTTAAACTCGGGAGAATGAATTTATCTCCGGTGGCCGTAGTAGTTGTAACAGCTTTTGGAATTCGAGTATTTTTATCGTGGCTATTTCGGCCTCTAAATCAATTTGTTCTGAGAGGATTTAGATTTTGATGAGGAATGCAGATTTTCTGTTACGGGAATAGTTTTTAGCAGGTTGTCTAAACATTCTGCCCTGTCATTATCGGTCACACCGGTTGATAATGACGAAAGATCGGCCGGTATTTCATCAGGATTTGCATTTGTCTCCGTATGAGACGCCTGATTCTCTTCAGTTTCGAAAATTGTGTAATTGAAAAAATCTATATCTTCCTCTTCCGTGCGAACCTCATCTGTTTTAGGGATGACATTCTCAGTAGAGGATACGGCTGCTGCCTGTGCAGCCGGAGACGAGTTTGCTACATTGGTCGAAGTGCTTTCTTTGAGGTGTTCCATGTTTGCACTAGGGAGTTCCGGGGGTCGGGGAGCCGTACCCCAGGGTCCCGTGTTACTGGTTTTCGCTTGCCCATTAGGGCCGGTCTGGTTTCTAGGGCAGTGAGACTTAATATGCCCTGTTTCCCCACATCTAAAACAGGTTTTTACCTGCCCTCTGTAAAAGACAATACAAGTATGACCTTGTATACGAATTTGGAAAGGAATCGGCCTGTCGACTTTCATTAGAACTGAACGAACACCGACGTTCAGTGCCATGTGAGTTTCCGTTTTGACGGTGGAAACTTCACCGTTCTCAGATTGGCGTACCTCATCGTTCGGGATGCCATACGCCAATCTGAGAACGGTTACCCATTTCTTTATTGAAAGTGGGCTAATATCGATGGGGTGACCTTGAAAGGTTAAACTCTCGCTTATAATGGCTTCGAGATTATTCAGAGATTTAAAGGTTGTGCGAATTTTAGAATTCGAAAGCCAAACTACAACCTCCAGGTATTCGGACCAGCTTAACAACTGATTATGAATGTCGTTTACAACTTTTTTACACGTAAACGACAGGTGCGGTTGGCCCTCAAGGGTCAAAGCAGGCAAATTAAGAATGGCAGTGCGGTTAGCATACGGCACTGCCATACTTCACACTTATTACCAATTATTAAATTATTTAATAATTACACACTCACAAGTGGCTTCACCACTACAGGAGACTTCTTTTTCGGTGCCTATCGGTAAGGGAACTTTGATGTACTACGATGACCAAAGGGCCAACATGCTAGTTATATAGGACGAATAATAGTGATAACGATGGATCCTAATGAACCAAACGCTACCACACCACACGGAGTTAAGACCCCCAAGGGCGGAGAAGTGTCCGAGGGGACTACAGCTAAGCCTAAGCTCTTCAGCGAATTTCAGATAACTGCTAAACTTCTGTTCACATTGCTGTTATGCCATATCACAGTTGTTGGAGAACATGGTTTGGAAGCTGAATCAAAATTAAATGGAACTCATTATCAATATTATTGTCCAGGTGTATGCAAGTTTAGGGTCCTTCCTCATCACATGCACATTGTTTTCGTGGCCAAACAACCAATAGGAATGATTCGACCCAATCATTCACCCGTAAGGTTGAACAATAGAAATTTTAAGCAAAGTAATTGGTCATTCACCCAAAATACAAAAGTCATGTGACGAGGAAGGACCCTAAACTTGCATAAACATTACCAACATAAATAATGAGTTAAATTTTAATCGGGTTTCCAAACTATGTACTCCAGTAACTATGGCCATATATAGCGGTTGGTAAGGCCAAGTAATTTTCGTGGGACGTGTGTTTTTATATGTATTTTTGTTAAAAGGTGAAACCAAATAATGTTGCGTTTTCTTTCTTATGATGGTGGTGCTGCTAAAACAAATAATAATAAAAAGAGCATTATTTCGAAATAAAATTATAATAAAAATTTTTAACAGAAAGACCGTAAAATCGAGCCACAGCTGTATGGACAATATAAATTTCCTTACATAAGCTTGTTTTACTTGACGAAACCACCCCAAGTTGTCCTCTTTAATTTCTTATTCTGTGTTATTAATCACATGATAATCGCATATGGCATATCATGTCGTCTAAATATAAACTTCTACAGGATCATCTTCATATAATTACGTGAAAAAGAATATACTCTAGTGGTTTTCTAACAGTGTTTAAGCAAAAATGGAAAGCGTATTGGTTGAAGCGAGACTTGAACTCACACCTTCGTTGGTGGACTACACTACACTACCCGTAGAACTACCAGCCCCGGGGATTGGATGTGAAATTTAAAGCGCACACGAGGTACTTTTGTGATAAAATTTCTAGTATAATTATTCATATAAATGTGTAGCAATTTGTTGCTAACAAAACGGGAGCAATTTAAGTCTTGACTTTTTTGAAGAAGTGGAAATCGCATTTTAACTGAAGCGAAGAGTTAAATGGAAATAATTGTCTTGTTGCTAGGAACTGTTTACAGCTGTTTAAGTTGTTCTCGTACAAAGCGTAATGTTATTGAAGTATACGGGATTACAAAAACTGATTCTACATAAACAAGAAGCTCAATCGACTTTCGAGTCAAAAAAATTACAGTCAGAAAGACGTATCTAACTAATTAAGGCAATTTAAAAACTAAGTGAAACTAAGTGAAACTATATAATCAGGCATGCTTGGTTCAAATAACAATCTCCCAAAAGAATGAAATTGCTGATCCATCAATAATATTAAGAGTAAATAGGTTTCATTGTATGTCTGATTCACTTTATGCATAACGTCGTATTATTGTTGATAGTTCAATTAATATCTTACCTACTATTTACAAAACGAGTTGGAGGGCTTTGTACACCGATAAAGCCGGAATAACGAGTTTTGTAAATGGCTTCAAAAACGTCAGTCATTAGTATTGTTTATAAACTAGAAAGCATTCTTAAATT
>JAOBAZ010239065.1:2960-16970 GCA_026546875.1 Pteroeides caledonicum
CTTCAATACATGTCAAATTGATTATTATTAGATCCTCCATTATTATCTTGTGGATGACACTGTGGAAGTTAGAGAAGTGCATGGTGCTAATGATGGACGCGATCCATTCCCAGTTCTGATACAACGACAAAGGCTTCCCAAGGACAGAAATGCTACCCAGTGTAAGACTTTATAAGATGTTATATTAGACAGTTTTACTCACAGTTATTTATCATGTATCAGCATTCCTCGTGTATCAATATGCAGCTACAATAACAGTAACAGATGGTTTTGACCAGGAAACAATCTCCATATACAATTATTATGCATTTTATAATTTCTTATTTAACAGATTATTCACACAATCTTTTGTTTTCTTATGTAGCATCTTTCCCTAGAGCTGTTCTAGAGCTATCTGAACATGAAATAAGTGACTGGTTTACTCCTAGAGACTTTATGGTTGGTCAAACAGTGACAATGTTGGGGAGGCGATTTCTCTTGTATGAATGTGACCAGTATACAAAGGAATATTATGCAGAGAAGTTTGGTATTACCAGCTTTCCATCAGCTGATATTGCTACAAAGAAGGGGGAGCCACCTCAACAGGTACCATTAGAAATAAATACAATACTGACAGTATAGTCTCCAGACATTCCCTTTCTAGCTTTAAAAAACTTTGGTTGAAAGTTTTAACCAAACTTTTAATTAAATTTATTATTTTAAATATTCTACTTCAGTTAATTGTGGATACTGTATTAATTACCGTACATGTTTACCTAATTAACAAGTCATTAAATAATAAAAACAAAACATTAACAAACAGTACTTGAAGGTTAATTCTTGAAATCAATCAGTAATATACACTATTCCCACATCAACCTAACCATTCTTCTACCTGCACCTCTTTTCTAGATAACTCCTCCTTATAATGGATTTGGATCATTGGAAGATTCTCTACAATCCTGTCTGTCTTTAATACCTCAACCTCCAAAAAAAGATTTCATAAAGATGTTGGAAAATGATAACAAAGTCCTGCGATATTCAGCTGTCATGGTGAGTTATGGCTGTACTTAAAATCATTTCAATTTTGATTATGATATGCAACTAATCAATAACAGTAAATTTGTTATTCCTAATTTATTATGTAGGAATCTGTGCGTCCAGAAGACAAGACACGTAAATTTATTATAAGTTATCGACTTTCTGATGACATGCTCACAATCTATGAGCCCCCAGTCAGAAATGCTGGAATGCTTTGTGGCAAGTTTTTGGAGCGCACTCGAGTATGTAAACCTGGTACAAAAACAGACAACCCTGAATTTTATACACCTGGAGACTTTAAAATAGGAGCAAGAATTCACATATTTAAACACAGATTTATAATAACAGATGCTGATGAATATGTTTTGAAGTATTTGGAGGCCAATGCTGACAAATTTCCTCGTGAAACCATTGACTCTATTAGAGAGAAACATGGCAGACCCAGAATAACAAGTGCAGAGTTACAACAGAGCATCGGGGCATCATTTGACGAGAGTAAAATTGATAAATCAGATGGGATTAAAACAGAATATCAAAGAAGGTATGACTTACATTTTGTTTGTTGAATTCTGACTGGAATAATGTTATGCATTTACATGGCCACTGACAACAGGCTTTACAGTATTATAACCATTTGGAAGAAATGCTGTGTAGTACCTGACTGTATTCATATAAATTTTTTCTACTAAAAATACAACTGACAAATTTATTTCATAAAAGTTCAAATGCTGCAGCAATGCATGCTGTACTAAATACAAGTCAAAAAGGAAAAGGTGGTATGGTAAGCTTATAATTGTGTGGAAGGTTTTGCTGATATATTCCAGTAAAGACCCTCCTTACTTTGCCCTGGGGCCTTGACTAAAAACAGAGTTTGCCACCTCTTTGGGGTAATTTCTGCATCTTTTATTATTATTATTATCATTATTATTATTATCATGATTATCACTATTATTATTATTGGTATTTTCTTTTACAGGTTTTAAAAAAGTGAAACAGAAAACACAATTTGTGAAGTAATTTGTAACTACCGAGGACAGAAACTATACAGGAAGCATGTAAAGTTATTGTACTTGCAATGATTTTCCTTACAAATAAGTAAATTAAAACATTTTTTACAAGTTGCTTAAACATTTTGGGACTTTCAACTAATAAAGTACTGTAAATAAACATAGTTCATTATTTGGTGCTGCTTTTGCACTTTCTGCTTGAATGTATATTCTATACCATAATTCTTTATTAAACACAACTTGCTGCTATTTGGTGTTACAGTAATTTAGACTACCATACACATGACTCACATCACAAACCCTTTTTTATGGGTCCTACTAATTACTGGCCAAGACTGCCCGGGACTTCCAGTATACTGCCCGAGATCACTGGGAGATCAGGAGATTTGCTAAGTGATCTCAGGCAGTGTAATGGAAGTCCCCGGCAGTGTCGGGCAGTAATTAGTAGGACCCCTTTTTTATCAAATAAAAATTAGTTAAACCATTAATACATGGGAAATGATTCTTAAAATTATGCATGAGATCCAAAGCTTATGACCACAGCTTCTGGTTTTGGAATTGTCCACTTTTCTTTGCAGTACTTGATGCAAGTTTATTTCTGCTGGAAGACAATTTTATTCTAGTTTTCACATGGTGAACCATCTTAACTTGAACTCTCTTTTTCTTTACATTTTAAACTAAATTGTCCTAAAATGTCTACAACCTTCATTAATCCAACATCCAATATTAACTTGTCTTTGTCAGCTGAAACAATAATTTTACAAAACAAGTTCAGAAAATAGTACTTAAGCTTGACTGGTTACTTTGTAGTTGCCTGTGGCCTTCAAAAACTCCCTGGCTCCAAATGGGACACTATATATAGTTAGAGCAGTACAAATTCAACACTGCATAACACCAACAGGCAACAAGCATTAAAAAAAATGTTAAATGACTTGTGCTGAGTATAAAACTGCCAAATCATTATATCGCTATGCTGTATTATTGTCACATATCATCAAAAATCCTTTCAGACTGTTATTTTTGAATGGTTTTTGAAACCATATACTCTATTTCATACCAAATAATATTTCCACGCGCGGCTCACTATTTTGGGTTCTTATTTCTGACTGAATTTGGCACTTTGGATTGGAATCTCTTACACTTTGCGTATCCAATGTTCTTAAAAATTCTCTATATTTAAAAAATAGCAATAGATATTACTAAATTTTCACTCCAGAGGAATCCTATTATTTCCACGTACACATTCTTACCTTGCAGCAGCTGCGTTCCACTGAAATGGATTAAAAATAACTTTTATTTTAGAAACATGCTTCAAATTAAGTCTTCCTGAGGCAGCCATTTTGCCTGGCTGTGTAATAAGTTATAAAAGTTTTGAAACAAGAGATTGGATTGGTCAATTCGTGCTACGTTTAACAAATCAAAATGTGCGTATTCCATTTTCAAAAAGGAAAGCTGATATGATTGGTTAGAAAGAATTAATGAATGAAAGAATAAAGCTACGTCACTGCAGGTCTCGTCGAAAGAAGTAACACGACTTTACACGAGTATCTTTATTTTGTGGGCGCCATAAAGACGTTTCGTTCAAACGTTTGTTTGGTTTTTTTAGGAAGAACTCTGCTGAATATTTTTGTTGTTTCTTCATGAAATTAGAGGAAAGGATGCCTCGTTCGAGAAGGCGATGTGATGAGGACTCAGACGAACGAAGCACTTTTTCTAGGCATTCAAGCCATCGACGAAAAAGACATCGGCATACGTCCGACTATGATCGCGTG
The DNA here is from genome assembly GCA_026546875.1 of Pteroeides caledonicum. Lineage (NCBI taxonomy): Eukaryota > Metazoa > Cnidaria > Anthozoa > Scleralcyonacea > Pennatulidae > Pteroeides > Pteroeides caledonicum. Next base: position 6,760 of record JAOBAZ010239065.1, read on the forward strand.
TCGAGCAGAAGTACATACGTGAGTGGCAGGCGGGGAAATTACGAAGATAGTGAAAGCAGTAATCGCAGTAAAAGAAGAAGACAGCGAACTCGAAGTAGAAGTAGAAGTGAGCGTAGACGGAGACGTCACAGCCCAGGCAGTGATTCGAAGCGCTTTGTAAGTATGAAACATCTCTTTTGAGCTTCTCTTTTGAATTATTGGTTGTGTGCTGTAGTGTGTAAGGCTTCTCGAAAATTACAATAACATTCTTCCTGAGATCTGAATTCTGAAATAGCTTGTGACCCATTTAGGCTTTCTTGTTTTTAGTCGTGAAGAAAACTAAGCAGAAGACACTTATTATTATAGTAAAAATTATAATAGCGTGCGATGGATCTTTTGACAAGAAATTTCTTAAATATTTCCGTTGATGGAAAGCCACCGGGTTTATAAACAAAAACTTAAATGATATTATTATTTATAGTAGGAAATCTAAGTTAATTTAAAAAAAATACCTTTTCCATTTTATTTGTTTACGCACGTTAGTAAAACCAAGCCATGACACGCAATATCAATTTATACTAAAAAGAGCTTACTGATTGTGTTGGTGGTTTGTAGTATTAAATTTCCAGCAAGAAACGTTTTTATATTAACTTTTTCTAAAAAGTAAAAGTATTGTGAACTAAGTCTGTTAAGGATGTCCGTTGGTGTTGTGCCATGTTCGTATTAATATTCACACACACAATGCCCTGAAGGCTAGCCCATACTCATGGTCATAGGCCATGAAAAACTTGAAAAATTTAAGCTTTTGGCAAAACATTTTACATGGAATATAAAAGTGGGTAGGGAAGTTGGACCAAAGCAAGGTTGCTAGTGGTATTAAGTTGAAGTGAATAATTAGCGCTAGTGATTGGTTAAAATAAGGTAAGTTTGCACACCATAATTCATCTGGTGATTTCTGATTTACTGGTATTTGAAAAAGACTGCAATAGACCAAAACATATATTTTGGTATTTTACTTTATTTGTTTCACTGTTTTTAATAAGTAAAATTAGCTACCATTTCATATCACAGAAAATACTATCTAGACTGGACTGTAAAGCAACAAAGGTCAGAATTCTGGTAAGAAATAGACATGTGTTTGCATTTAGATGTTGTGTACATGGATATAAGAAAAAGTAAATAAAATTTTCAAATAAAATCAAGTAAAATACCATAGTATATTGTACAAAGGAGCAGTTTGTTAGTTCTTTACAACTAATAACAAACCACAATGAGAAATCTACCTGAAAAAATAGTGTGTTAAACATACCATTATCAAACCACATCTCACATGCCGTGCTTCTATATATTTGCTATCTTTTCATATCTGCTATGAAAATGTGTGATGAATGAATTTCCTGATGCGAAAATTCAATGTTTCGGATGGATGTTGCCGCTCAATTTCAATGAATATCATGTGTCGTATTCCCTTCGGAACTGCTGGTTATGTGCGAAATACCAATACAACAACAGAAAGATAATCACAAGCAAGGAAAAGGCAAAGAGAAGAAGGAAACGTCAAGCTCAAAAGAGAAAGATGGCCACCTAGCATATCATCCAGGAGATTGGATGCAATCAAGATGTATTAATTTTCATGATTTTATCTACTTTTCCACTGTGGTAACATACTGTATAAAGTCTACCATATTTCACAACTATTTCCACTTCATTACTTTATCCCCTAACAACAAATAGTGTAAACATTTTAGTTGAAAGCTGTTGCTTGTGAATAAAATCATGTTTGATGCAGGAATGTTTACCCAAAAGCAGTAATGTTGATTATCAACTTAACATATGTCTTCAATGTCTGGTCTTGTTTTTCTGAACTACACTTTTTGTTTAGAATGTACATTATTTATTGAAAAAAGGTTATAGTAAAACCAAATGGTAAAGAAAGACTGTATAATGTATGATCTGAAATAGTCGTAACCTTACATGTACATACACTGTCAGTCTATTATAACATGATAGAGTTATGACAACATTTTAATACTGTATTTTATTTCATGAACAATCACTGTTCATTTATTTTTCATGGCACAAAATTAGTTAAATAGTTACAGAAAGTAACAGAACAAATGACAATTTAATAAATAGCCTCCAGGGTTACAATGTATCAAAAATGCAACCTCTCTTTTTTGGTTTACAAACTTTTAGGTATATATAGGATTCCCTTGTGGTGAAATGTGATTTGAATAAGTAGGCTTACTTTGACATATTTTTAACTTTTGTTTTAGATGAAATACTGAGAACACTAGGTGAAGGCACATTTGCTAAATGTTTAGAATGTTATGACAGGTAATTTAACAAGCTGTTCATAAAAACTTATGTAATCTTGTTCTGTATGTTAAAATACCTTTAATGTTTTTGTACTAAACATGGCATAAGTTTGCCAAAACCTTTTTGTACACTAAGAACAACTTGAGAACAAAAAACTGCAAAAGAAGTTATTCTAGTTTCAATAGTTTTTTTTTGAAAGGGATCTCAAAGTTTGTCATAACATTTAGCCATCTTGTATTTTAGTGAAAATGGACAGTCAGTGGCAGTCAAAGTAATTAAAAATGTAGATAGATACAGGTAAATTCTACTAATGTTTTGTTCTTGTATAACTGTTGATATTTGATAATTAACTTGCTTGTCAAATTTGCTTGTAGAGAGGCTGCCAAACTAGAAATAAAGGTCCTAGAAAAGATACGTCAGAATGATTCAATAGAAAAAAGGTATGTTTTTCTTTCGTAAATGTTTATTTGGTCAGTCTGTATAAATAATTTCATTAGGTTGAATGAAATAATTTTTGTCCTCACCAAAAAAACTTTATAAAGTCCATTTATCTTCTCAGATAGATAGAAGAGTTTGTTTAGAGGGGGTGGCACTAATCAGCTGATAACTGATAAACGTTTAGCTTGAAAACAAACATTACAGCCTAAAACAAGTCAAGCAGTACTGATTATATTTTTTTGATTTTAGTCTTTGTATAATGTTGTTGGGATGGTTTAATCACAATGGGCATGTTTGTCTTATATTTGAAAAATTAGGATTCAGTGTTTTTGAGTTCATGGTAAGTAGAAATTGTTTTTTAAAAAAATAACTTACCTAAGATTATTACTGTGATTATTTTTGTCACAGTAATAGCTCAGCCTGCTAGATGTTATCATGTTGTCACTTAGTGTTAGATTTTTGGGGTTTTAGCATAATGTAGATAACAACCAAGCTGGATTATATTTTTAAAATAAATATTTCGTATTACGTAGATAATTTGTAGTCGTACAAAACAAATTTAAAACATGAAAATATTCTAAATACTTACCAATGAAATATTACTTGTGAGCTTTAGTTTTTCACCTGGTTTATTTTTGTAGTACGGGTATTATATGTTTCTATTGATGTATACATACATACATACAAAAATACATGCATATAATTTTACTAATTTGGATACAAATATTATTTTTTCTAGAAAGACAACAATTATCAAGGATATCCTTTGGCTCATGTTCGTCATATCTCTCACCAGTTAACAATGGCAATCAAATGTAAATGTGGTAGTTCACACATGAAAGCACTTACTGCACAAATGCTCTGATTTTCTTTGCTTGTCCATGCTGGTATTTAATGAATAGTTTTACATTTAATTGCTTCCATTTTTTTTACTATAGTTCTTCATAGCATGCGGTTGTGTCATACTGACCTGAAACCGGAGAACATGCTTTTCGTAGATTCAGCACATGACATTTTTTATAATGCAAAAATGGTTAGTAGATCATGAATTCCTTTACCATTAGATAATCAACCATGTACCTCATAAAAAATTAACCAAACATTATTTAGGAAAAATGTCTACTCTATAATGTAGTAGTGTCATTTATTAGCTTTAACTAATTCTCATTCCTATAGAAAACTGACAACAAAATTCTGAGAAGAACTGACATTAAAGTAATTGATTTTGGATCAGCAACATTTGAAGATGAACATCATAGTACAACAGTTTCAACACGACATTACCGAGCACCTGAAGTGGTATTAGGTAGGTGTAATACACATTTTTTCCTTTTAAAATATCCTTTTTTACTTGTCTAAATATTGTGTTTTTGTTTTGATAGAGTTAGGTTGGAGTTACCCTTGTGATATATGGAGTATTGGGTGTATTATGTTTGAGTTATACACTGGATATACCTTATTTCAGGTAGGCTTGCTATCTCAACATAAATTTAGTTGACATACATCAGTTATTGTAAACTTTCATTAAAAGTTTACCTTGGAAGTAATGGCAGAAACTGCATTGCAGCCTAGGGCACTTATTAATTTTTGAACATTTTTTAGACGCATGAAAATAAAGAACACCTTGCTATGATGGAAAGAATACTCGGCACTTTACCTTCCTCAATGTGTTGGAAGTCAAAGTATAATATTACTACATCTTTAAATTTTTACAGTTGTACAGTCATTACAATTTTATATCACAAGACACCTTTGTTAAGGTGTCTTGATCCGTCAAAGATATTGTCAGTTTTTTACACATTTCACCTAGTGTTCATAACACTTCATTTATTAGAGCTCTTTGATAAGTTTCACAAGTCAAATAGACTAGCGCTGGCCACAGTAAAGTGTTAAAAATCGCCTATGGTTACGAACAACTAAAATTAAGAGTATACGTTTTCTGTCGTTGTTTTCAGGAAAACGAAGTACTTTTATAAAGGACGTTTAGATTGGGATGGAAGAAGTAGCGACGGCAAATATGTGAGAGACAATTGTAAAGCATTACGGGTAAGAGTTAACCATTGCTTTCTTAAAATGTTCAGATTACGAGTAAGAATGTGGTGTTGCCCGATTTAACTTTTAATATTGAGTTTAATGTCGAGTTTAATGTCGCAATATTGCTGTTAAATTAATTCGTGGGGTATCCATGGCATAGTGGTTCTTCAAAGGACGAGTCAAATGACGTTATGTAAAAATATTCAAGTGGGCATTAAATGAAATGTCCTCGTGAAATATCCTCGTGTAAATTCCTCGTGTAACATCACTTTGACAATCTTGCAGTTGCATGTATATAATTGTAATCGGTTAAGCTTAAATCATATGTGTTGCCTCGACAGTTTTTGGGTCGAGTATTGTTGGGAACCCAAGTGTTTCATAAGATGTTTTTTTTAGCAGCAATCTCCGGCACCAAATGTTATTTTAACCAAACCACGTGCTTTTTGTTTAGAAATATGCTACAAGTCAAGAAAAATCTCATGAAGATTTCTTTGATTTGCTGGAACGTTTGTTGGAGTATCGACCAGATAAAAGAATTACTGCTTGTGAAGCTTTGCAACATCCATTCTTTGATCAACTCTATTCACCTGAACACGGAACTGACAGTATATCTCCAAGAACTAGCAGGTGACATATGGATGGTGAAGTGATTTCAGCAACAAAGTAATGATCAATAGACCAATCAAAGAAGTCGATCAGACCAATGATCCTCAACGTGTTTCTGATCTGACGAAAACGCGCCGTTTTGTCTGTTTAAAAACCGAACAAATATTCGGCGTTCTGCCCTGTATCACAACGAACTATACCTAAACAAAATAATTAGTTTTGTTTGTTGATAAAAGCGCATTGAAATATTGCATCGTTTTTATTATAACTAAATTAATGAAGGGTTGTTTAGCCGGGGAGGTTTGAGGTATTGGAATAAGTCAGCGAGTGGAGCTGAAAAGGTTAAAAACAACCATCTTAACACTGTGTGGGATCATGTTGGTAAGATTTCATAGTTTGAGGAGATTACTTAGGCAGTTGAGCTGTCTTCTTTGACGCCTTTCAACCTTCTAAAAGTCGGCATAATTTTGCTAAAACATGAATCGCAGTTTATTTCCTTGTATATCAAAATGACCTCATTGCGTCCCAGCTGAGCGGCAGCATGTAAACAGCTCGTAATCGCTGAAAACCTAACAGTATTTCGTATTGATTGTCGTACACTTCTGTTATGTATCCATTTATGTCACTTTATATGCCTGTATATTCATTCATTATTGCAATTTTTATAGATGGAAAGTTATATATTGTAAATAAATGAACGCCAACATTTGGTTAGATGAATTTTTCTGTTCAACTTTAAAAAATAAAAGAACATTTTGCGTTATAGTATTACTGTAGTTTAAAGTACTTTAGTTTTGAAGAGTTTAAACAAGTCGAAAAGTCGTAGTTATGATTGTTTAATGCTTTCAATGTTATTTAAGTAACGTTCATGGCACATGTCTTCTGTTAGACGAGCTTAACTGTTGTTTTACACGATTCTTTTTGCCATGGTCAACGGAAATTTTAAGCAGTTTTCGCCTATTTACATTCAGTGCAAAATGTCGCTCGACCGACTTTTTGGGATCGCTTTCTTTTGAAATGTGTCTTTTCAAACATATCTAATAAAAAGAAAGTAATCGCAAAAAGTCGATCGCGCGCCATTTTGTGCCGAATGGAAATCCGCCTTAATACCAACATTGTTGGATTATTGTCGCTATAGCTTCCTAACTCATTGAAAAAAGCCCATTTGCAAAACAGTAGCAGCAAGTGTTTCACTGAAAGTAGTTTGTAACTGAAAATCTGCATGAAGCGCGGGCTCTTGGCCGCATGCGTGAAGTCTTAAATAGTTTAACACCTAGCAGTTGAACTTTGCATCAAACCTTGCAGTGGAAAATTAGGGCAAAACAAAAGACAGCTAAAGATTCTTTTGTCCACTAAATTCCCTCATTGTAAATGCAATGCATACAGTGCGGTTAAAAAATCAGAATGGTAATTATTTCGAAGTGTCAACATGACCTGTCAGGAAATTAACGGTTAAATAACCAGCGGCCGAGAGGAGATCTTTGAAAGTCTCATGGTTTAAGCCCGAGGACTTTTACAAATTTCCCCTCGGCGAAATATTGGTCATGTTTTATCTTATGAGAGTTAAACATGTTTTTTTGTTAGAGTGCTTTCTCAATGATGGAAAACTAAAAAAAACAAAAGTTTATTGCCCATGCATAACTCACTTCTGGCAAGTGAAAATAGTTTGGTTGCAGCGTGGGATGTTCGAATAAATCATTACAATATGTTTTTACCAGCCACGAACTTTAATCTTAATTTATTTTTGCCTTTGAGTGTTGCCGTTGGTGTTATTGTTCCCGTTCTTGAAAGACGATAAAAATCTGCAAAAGGAAAGCAGATTGTCACCTTACACTAAGAGGAAATACCAAATAACTGCATATTCTGGTGTTGGAAAATGGTGGGTAAGTCCAGTAAGAACAAACTGTAGAACCTGTTTTGGCCTCTTGTTATTGACAATCAAATGTTTTAACCATTGCATACAAATAGAAGGTATTGACCAAGTATGAGGACTTATTTTGTCAAAATATCAACAAATTACCATATAAACAACTCACCACTTTTTAATTATGATTTGAAATTAAAGTACAGTCAAGTTATGAAATATGATATTTACTAGGAATGAATAACCTGCCGCGGGTAATAACCTATACAGCTTACTTAATCTTTAATTTGAATATTTCCACATTTAGCGTGAATAGTCTCTTTGCAAATGTAATGTTCAATACTTTCTATAGTAAAAAGGGAAACTATCATAATAACAAACATTTTAAACATATTTCAAACTAAGGTAAATTTGTAATGTTAACAGAGACACGCTGGAGTGCATATCTATTTTGTTGGTATATATACAGTAAATCAACTGTAAACTCACTGCAGTTTGTCACTCAGCGCGCGAGTGTAATGAACGAAGCGGGTTTTACGAGTGTTTTAGATCTTAATGAATTATTTTAACATATAATGAAATTTGCTATATTAGCTTGGGATTTAGTGAAATTAATAACATTGCTGAATTGAAAAAAGCAAAAAATGAAACATGTGTGATCGGCAAACAAAGGGGCAAGAAAGCCTCCAAGCCAAAGGTACTAACACCCTCCCTGATGTTTGTGAGCTTCATATGAACATATATGGATGGAAATTATTGCAGAAATGTGACCCTAGTCTTAGTTGCAGAAATAGTGCTCCTAAAGAAAACGTACCAAATATATTTATAACAATACCAGTAAAATGTCCAAATGAGAAAAGTGAAAGAATGTTCAGCAAGTGTTATAAACGTTTTGGAAAAAAATACCAAACCAACGCAATTTTTTTTATCCAATTTTACTAAAACATTTCAGATATAAGTGGAATTAATATTTCCTGAGATCTTTATCTTTGCTAATTCGACACTGCGAAAGTGAGAATTGTTAGCGTTTATATCAGTGTGGACGACGCGGGGGTGTACAAAGACGAAAAACAAATATCAAAAATACCTTTTCATTTTTAATTCGTCCAAATTCTGCTGTGTTCGCATTAATGGTTTTTGTGGTACGTTGTTTATAGTTTAGTGCAAAACAAAGCTGGTTGTGTGAAATATAGAACATATTTTATTGCATTTAATAGATTTAATACTACAAATTATGTCAGCACGTGACGTGATATCAGTTTTGATATAAGATATCTCACTAGGGTATATCCAGCTTCCGTTGCTGAGAATGCGAATGTCTATCACCACTTCTCATCTGTGGAGTATTAGCATGTAGAATTCCATCGGAAAGACAAATCTTTTGTAGTTTGTCATTTACACACTTGAAATGATCAGCGACAATGCGATTTTCTAAGGATAATAAGTGAGTCAAAGAACGCGCGTTACAAATACGCTGACAAGATGGCTGAGGTAAGAGAGAGTGAAATCAATAGCTGTCCATTTAATTAAAATTGTCTCTGTCTGGCTGTTTTAGTGCCAATGGCTTAACAGCTATTTTATACCAATTATTTTTGCGTTTCTTCTTCGCTCTAGTCAAGATTGGGCTACATGTTAATGTTGGAAAATGAGGGGTCTAGTGATTTTGAACAAGTTCGCGTGGAGCTCAATAGCGATGAGCTTATCGTAAGAAGGGATGCTAGTCGTAAACGCAGCACAAGCCGTGGGGTTAACCGACCAAAGAATGTAAGTTGATTAAACCTAGACTATTGTAGTGCATGCCAAAAAGCGCGATTTATATACATATTGTAATGTAAACAAATATACGAAATTGTCGGAGGACCGCTCGTATTGTACTCTCGATAAAACTTGTCATTCTTTAGTCTTGTAAATATTTGTTTGTTGCTGTAATAATAATTGCTTTTGTACTCCCAGTGTTAACGTAGTTGTATTACGTGTACAAGATAATTGTCGCACAATTGCTGCGTTTGCCTATCTTGATTGTATTTTTAAAATATATTTGATTACATAGTCCAACTAACTTCAATGTTGCCTATAAACTCTATTAATTTTGAAACCATATAATAAAACAACATTACTAAAACACAAAGCAACAGCCCATTCAGCTCATTTACTTAAATTATCCCGAAGTGTCAAGTTTCTAAAGAGACAACATGCGGCGCCTTACATTATTTTTATATATTTATGGAATTCAACAAAGCCTTCCCATGGTTTGATAACCTTTTGGTCGGAATATTCCCTATTTAAATATTTATCACAGCAATAAATATGTCTGTTAAACATGAAAGTCCTTTCTGAGTGTTTATTTCATGTATTTAGATTATTGCTTTGATAAGCAAGGAATTGTGTAAATGATATATTAATTTTATCATCATTGATCATGTTTACGTATGTATTATTGCCGTATTGTTATAATTTGAACATATGTTCGTTGTTTTTATCAATTTAAAAAAAAACAAGTGATATATAGAAATAAGATTATCCAAGCCTAAAAATATATTTTACAGTTCATTAATAAAGCAGTGTAGAAAAATGGGACTGGTATTTTTTATCAAAGCAAAAAATATACTTAGTAATAATCCAATATCTAGTGAATCTTTACGCCGTGCTGCATTGCATTCAAACCATACTCTTGATGTTTCAATTCTCTCAAGTTAGCTTACCTAATCTAATGTTTCTGCTGTGTTTAAACTGTATAGTATAGGGTACATAAAAAATTATTGATGCTGAGTTAAAAAAAATATAGTTGAAAAAATGAGTCATGCTTGTTATCTGTTAACAAGAATGATTACAAGAATGGGTGACCATTGCTTGGAGCTCCTTTAGTAAAAACATTTCAATTCTTAATGATGTATAAGTTGTGGTATTCCCATTGGGTGTTCCTGATAGACAGTGTGTACATTTTGTGTTCTATGGTTTGCTTTCTTTTGCC
>JAOBAZ010239176.1:0-16962 GCA_026546875.1 Pteroeides caledonicum
GCTGCGAGGTCCGGATGAGAAAAACTGTGTCGTAGGTCTTGAAAACGGCCCGAGCCCGAAGGGCGAGGGACGTTTTCAAGGCTGATGGCACAGTTTTTCTCATCTGGACCGACGCCGTCGGTAAATAACGTGTTTATTTTTTAACAGAATAAACAACAGACAGTTTAAACAAATTGAAAACCAACTTTAATTCCATCATTTGATTGAGAGATTCATAATTCGTCCATAACTGTTACGTTTAATAGGCAATAAATAAAACGTGAAACATACAAAATAAAACAAGTAATATATAAACAAGTACAATATAATTAATAAATGTCTAAATGTCCGCCATTTTTATTGGTGATGACACGCGATGCCACTGTGCTTGTCATGTCCTGGGCTGAGTTGTTCAAAGGTGTGTTAGCGGATTTCAAACTGTCCAGAATAAAAGTCCACCGCTATTAAGAATGTCTGTCTGTCCAACTCGAATAAATCTACGCCAACCTTCTCCTACGGTATTTCAGGGACCTTGTGAAGGTGCAATGGTTCTTGGTACTGTTTTGGTCGATACCTGTTACAAATTCCACATTTGGATATGTAATCTTTAAGGACTGCCGTAATACCTGGCCAGTGAACGGGGTCACGTGCTCGCTTAAAAATGCCTTCAAACCCATGTGTGAGTAATGCAAATTTCTTATGGTGCTACGACGCTCTGCCACAGGTATAACAACGCGGTGTCCTTTATACACGATTCCATCTTCATTGGTCAATTCATCAAGACTGTTCCAGTATAAGTCGAAAACTCTCTTACTGGGATTATCAAGTTTGGACGCTTCCATACGACTGTCAGGCCAGCTGCATGAGTGATGAAACGGCTAAGAATTTTAAGCTCCTCATCTCTGCTTGTTTCGTTCCGCAGTTTCTTCAATTTTCGGGGGAGAACATTGAAGTCTTCATCATGCTTCAACTGTTCGAGTTCAGCGGAAAATAATTGCTCTTTCAACACTCGTATATCACAAGGTTCTTTTTGATTCGCGTTGACATTCAAATACGCTCGACTGAGCGTATCAGCCAGATACATCGTGCTTCCTTTCTTGTATTCTACTCTGATGTCGTAGCTGTGTAATCGTAATCTCATCTGTTGTAATCGCTTCGGTGCGCTGTGAATCGGTTTTCTAATGGTCTCCAGTGGTTTGTGGTCTGATTCTACCACTACATCGCTTTTTCCAAAAATGTATTGGTCAAACGTATCGCATGCGTAGACAAGGGCTAAGAGCTAGCTCTTTCTCAATTTGTGCGTAGTTGCGTTCCGTTGCTGTTAGTGCTCGAGAGCTGTAGGCAATTGAAAATCTTTGTCCCATTTAACCGTGTAGCAATTTCCTCAATGGTAGGCATGGGGAAATGTTCACGCTTTATTGCACCATTAAGATCTTTGGGGGCAGGACAAATGCGAATATCAGCTTTCCCGTCTGGCCCCAAGGTCGGTTTCCACACAGCAAGCATGCTGGAGACCCAATCGGTAGGTGTAACCACGGAAGGTAGCGAATAATTCTACTTATTCAACTTGGCGATGAATTGTACCATAGGTCGCCCAACTTTTGCCAGTGTTATTGCTTACAGTTATTAAAATATACATCTCAATATATTGAACATAATCGTAATAGAAATAATAGTAAGCGTTTGCAAACCCGGGCAAGTACGTTGCTTATTATCGGCAACTCGTTGACTAACTATGCTCGCACGTACGTACGTACGCTAGCCTGCCTATTATTAATAGGCAGGCTCGCGTACGTACGTACGTGCGAGCAGAGTCAGTCAACGAGTTGCCGATAATAAGCAACGTATGTACTTACCCGGGTTTGCAAACGCTTACTATTATTTCTATTACGATTTAATATATTAAAATATATATTTCAATAATTGTAAGCAATAACACTGGCAAAAGTTGGGCGACCTATGATTGTACATACAATATAAAAGGAACATTCAATAAAGTGCACTACGCAGGCTACAAAGTTTGGCAGGTACCTGCAAGTGTGCAGTGCACAATACAGGTAAATACACACTTGAAATTTCAGCAATATTGCCAAGTCATTACTGTCATTAGTTTCACGAGTTGTTTTACGAACTGTTTTATTGTCTGTCCGTTTAGTTAAGTGAAATGCGAACAAAATTGTACGCGATGTAGGAAATTTACATGTAGGAAATTTTGCGTGGCGCGTGACATGACGCGAACAAGGAAACACGCGTGACACAAAATTTCAGGCAATTTGCCGCGTGTTTTCCCTCTGTATGATTATTACTCTGTGACTTTGTCACTCTGTGTTGTTACTCTGTGTCTCGTCCTAAAATTAACTGGCCACATCACGCTCAGTTGTTCAGTGACAAGTAAGGTGACAAGGTTAAGAAGGAATGATTACATTGCTGGTTAATGGTGTATTTGGCCAGTATGCATCGTGTTGTTTGGCCATTGAGAGTTAAAAAACTGCCTGTAGCTGCTGGTATTGTCGCTGCATTTGGATCACTATGGTTGACTTGCAAAGATTCGTTTTATTTAACCAATTCCTACGGCAGCTTTCTGTGGGATTATTTAGTTCCTGGTTTTCTGAAAAGCAACCGTGAAAGTTTCTCAGAGAAACAACCAAGAGGCTTACAGCCATCCAGGAAATTACCCCACAGCCTAATTCGAAAAAATGAGAAAGTAGTTTCAGTTAACGTAGGTCCTGTGTCACACTTTGAAACAAATAATTTGGCCTCGAATGACCCGATAGAGGATCGTAATTCGGAATATCTTGTCAACAATAATGGTATTATTTTTGGAGTTTTTGATGGTCACAGCGGATGGCAATGTGCTGAAGAAGTGATGAAACGGTTACCATATTACGTGGCTCTGTCCATGGCTTGTGAAAAACAGGATTTATCTGAGAGAAATATTAAGAATTTATATTTCAAAGTAAAAAATTTGCAGCAAACTAATGGCAACCGAAAAGACATGTATGGAGCTACCGCGAAAGAGTTTTATAAAACTACAAAACTGTCTTGTACTGAAAATACTAGTATCGACAGGCAACTAAAAAACGCATATCAGTTACTGGATGAAGATATTGTGAATGAGGCAATGCCCAGTGTGAACGGTTATGCTACAGATGAAATGATGAAAGGTTTGTCTGGAGCCTGTGCTATAACAGCATTTATTCAGAATAGAGAATTATATGTTGCTAACTCTGGTAAGATTTACTATTTAAAGTACTCAGTAACTGTTTTAGAATGTTTTGTTTCTAGGTCATCTGACCCAATGTACAGACATGTACTGCCAGATGTGAAAATTAAAAACAAGACCACATTGTGTTGCCATGACAATGTAAAATTATGCTTGAATGAAACCACCTGAAAGTAAAAATTTTTCTTTCACAAGTAAAATTGTATAGTTTCAGGGTAATTTAATGTAAGGTTTCAAGGCCATTTTTGTTGAAAATCAATGTCAGTGAGTTTAATTTCTATAAATAATAGGGTACATATATCTTACATACCCTGCCACTTTCACTTTTTCCACTTGTTAAACTGAATTACTTCATTCATTAAAATCACAAATTTACATTTACCAAAAGCAACATACATTATATTTTTGCAATTTGCCGTCAACTTAAATTTTAAATATTTAAAATTATCATAATACAAAGAGTATTTGCTTCCACATAAAAATATTAAATGGAGGGCCTATATTCATATTCAAAATTACCCTGTTGACAGTGGGAGGTTTTCTTCTGATAAGTAAAACCGTTTGGTGTTGGACAGAGTAAAATCTGTTAAGTGACCGGCTAGGGCCAGGGTTACCATCTGTGGATTAAATTTCATATGAATCATATGAATTATCAGGGATATGTATATCAACACAGGTTTTTGATGAATGTTGCCCAAAATATAGGATAGTGGTCTACAGTATTGCTATTAATGTCTAGCAATTACTGGTAAATACTGTACTGTATGTAAAATGTATATCATAATTTCATGGAGGGATGTATGCTACGTACAAAACCCATAAATTATGCTATTCAGATTCATCAAATGAAGAACTCTAGGAAAAAGTGAAGTTAACCTAGTCTATCTGCCTATCTCTTTCTCAACCCTTTCTCTGTTATTCTAATTCATAAGCACACCCTCTTTTTCAGTATTTTACTCTTTCTAACACCAGCCAATTTTATGTAACAAGTGAAGAGTTTCAGGAGGGTGAGTTTTATGTACAGTAATCTACAATAATACCATGAGGGGAAAAGAATCAATTATTAATGGGTTAATTAATTAACAAGTTCTACCAGGTATAAATGTTTGTCATATTAATTAATGTCTATTGTAAGCTATAATAAATTGAGTATTTTTAGTGAACCACCCTGCAACAATATGCCAGTGTTGCCACAATGACATTTTTCATTCATTTGATCATGGCTTTATTGTAATTAAGGTACTATAGCAGTTTTGTGTTAAAATTTAGTACCTAAATAGCTCTAAATAAACTGTTTTCAGGAGATTGTCGTGCAGTTCTTGGATCTAAAGCAGCTAATGGAAAATGGAACACAATTTTGTTATCTACTGATCAAAATGCAGGAAACAGTGAAGAGGTGAAACGTGTGAAACTCCTGCATCCTGCTGAGAATTTTGTTGTTTTAAATGACCGGTTACTTGGCATGTTGCAGCCATTTCGAGCATTTGGTGATGTAATGTTTAAGTGGGATTACCATTTGCATGAAGAAGTGCTAAATGTGGTTTTTAAAAGAGTTGTTATACCTGCCCATCTTTATTGCACCCCACCATACTTAACTGCTGAACCTGTTGTGACACATCACAGGTTAGAGACTGGTGATCACTTCTTAATCATTGCAACTGATGGATTGTGGGACATGATCAGCAGTGAAAATGCAGTGCAGTGTATTGGAGATCTTATAGATGAAGGACTTATAGAAATGTCAACTACAAGTACTGGAGTTCAACAGACACAGACAAATGGGGCAAGCCAACTCATTCAAGAAGCATTGGGGGGAAATGATGAAGTTAAAGTCTCCACATTGCTTACTGCCCCCAGACACATACGAAGAGCTGTAAGAGATGATATTACTGTTACTGTTGTGTATTTTAATCAAGCAGTAAGCTAAAACTCTAATGCCATGGTGGCAACTCGGGGCAGAAAATGTATGATCCTGCTTTTGGTTAGAGAAATATATGTCTTTGAAATCTTTTTGAAACGAATCATAGTTTCAGTTTTTTCACTTTTATAATCAGTCTAAAACCAAACCACTGCTAAATGATTAATTGACAAGGTATAAATTAATATTGCTCAAACCTGAATTATGCTGTCTGGTAAGTGGGAGAAGTAACATGGTAACTTGAAATCAAGGTTGCCCAGCAGCTATGGGTTTTAAATTACAAATATGATATTGAAATAATGATACTTGAAATGTAATTGTTGTCGTCCTCTAACTACCAATATCACTTGCTGTTTTTAATCCTTCCTGCTCTTCATATTTAATTTTTGTATTTTGTATCTGTGCTGTAAAATGTTATTGTGCATATAAAAGGCCCACAGTAATTGGTTTTCACTGTTGTGGTGTCCCTGCTATTTGTTTGTTTGTGTATTGTAATTTTTGTAATTGTATTGTACTGTAGATGTTTGTTGTACTCAAGACAAAGTATAATAAATAAATAAATAAATAATTAAATTATACTGAGTATAAACTTGGTTTTCAATTTATTACCATGCTTACTCTATATACTTTACATGTACAAACATAATTTATGCACAATTTGTAGTCTTTGTATTTAAAAAAGGTTAGGTGCTTCTTAAGCAGTATCCAGCACAAAATCAAAAAACAAAATGGCAATAAACTGCTAAATGTACATGAAAAAAAGATTTCAAGTGAGGTCCTTTATATTTCAAGGGAATTGGCAACATATATTTTGTCATCAGTGAAAGGGCATGTCATACTGTACCAGTTGTTTGTCAGCAGATTTTACTACCTTTGCTCAAATTTTAACCTACTGGGTGTAGAAATGGGCATACTAGACTCACACTCTAATTTCATGTGACATGTAATGTCACCTTTTAAATTTCTTTGCCAATGTTTCCAAACAAAACTTAATCGAAAGGTGCCGACTATATGAGTGGCGTATAGCTATGCCTGAAGCATGCAAATTAAACCGTTTTAGTGTATTGCATGAAGTACAGCGCCTGAGATAGTGTACCACAGTTTTTGACAGTACGCTTTTTCCCATTACTCTGCACTACTTCCGTCTGTCACTAAGAACTAAGGATGGGCGATACCAGCTTTTCCTGTTCGATACGATACCAATCCCGATACCAAAATCGATACCGATACTTCAATTTTTGGCACATATATTAAAGTTTTAAAACAATGAACATTACATTAAATACGTTAAATACTCTACTGCTGAATAATTGTATCATTTTAAATCTAAACAATATCAATGTGTAAATATGTTTGATGTTTGTTTTCTTTAACTATATTTCTACATGTTTTTATTCAAGAACAACATGTTGACATTCTTTGCCTTCAGCCTGTTTCGACGAATAGAATCTAGCTCACCCGCCGTAGAAAATAGTCTTTCAGATGGAACAGATGTACCAGGGACACTTAAATATTTCTTGGCAAGTTGAGAGAGAAGATTAAACCGCTTTTCATGTATCTTCCACCAGGATAATGGATCTTCTAATCTTGGCAGAACATCTTCACCAAAATATGTCTAAGCTTCAACTATTGCTTTGTTGGTGAAGCTTCTTGTATTCTGTGAGTCGACAACATTTTGATCGAAAAGATCCCACAAACCAGATGATGTTTGCTCACCTGCTTCGCCATGGCTTTGCATATTACTATCTTGTGCTGCGGCAGTAAACTCTGTTGTTGCTGAAAAGTCTGAAATTCAGTCTTTAGCTTCCTGAACGATCCACTGTTCCCCTTGCCGTGCAGCCTCACGATTTGAAAAAGCCATCTTTTTCAACCTTGGGTCCATCAATGTTGAAAGAGCAAGGTGAGCACGCTCTATTGCGGTGTATCCTCGACGCATTTGGGCACTTAATTCAGATCCAAGTGAGGTTTTATGATATCCAACAGTTGTCTTGAAATTATCTTGCCAGTGGTTGCGTTGGAAATGGACACATATTTGTCAACTGAGATCTCCCTCGTAGCAGCTTCAAACCTCGTAAAACAGACAATGATGCTTCTAGTAATTTAACATCTGCATTTGAAAGGCACAACTCATTGCGACTAGTCAGGCAAAGGACTGTTGGGATTGCTTGGTGTTGCTCAAGAATTCGTAAAATGTCGAATTCCACCTGGGCTGAGTTGTTCAAAGGTGGGTTAGCCCTATCCTAGGGTTAAATGTTAACGCATTGTTTTAGTTTAGTGTGTTACAGTCCATATTTTTCGTTGAAAATACATATTATAGCTTTTGAAACTGTTCACAACAATTTTGTTAAATAACAACAAGGTTTCAACAAAGCAAGCTCCAATAATTTTGCTTCTCGACATTTCACTAACCTAGGGGTAAGCTAACCGAGCTTTGAACAACCGGGCCCTGGTGTCTACCTCCTGGATAAGTTTATGTTCTGGAAGTTTAAGCTGACATTGGACTTCCTTCAATTTCTCAGTGGCTTTTACACTCTGGTGGAAAAATGTGACAATTTGCTTACATCTTTTTTCAAATCATTAACACTTTCGTCTGACTTAATTGCCTCAGAAACAATGAGGTTTAATGTGTGCTGAAAGCAAGGGACATGCCTCCAACCAGTAATTTTTACAACTGCAACAATTATTTGAAGCATTATCTGTAACAATGGCAACAACTTTGCTTGATATATCCCAATTTTCTGCAACCATCAATAGCGCATCTGCAATGTGTTCAGCAGTGTGGCCAAAGTGAAATTTTAGAGTCTCCAAGACCAATGACTTAAGCTCCCATGTAGCTGTAAGAAAATGACGTGTAATGGTAATATAGCTCTCTGTTCTTCTGGATGTCCACAAGTCACTTGTGAGAGCTACATGCAAAACTTGGGAAATTTCCTTCATTTCTTCCACTTTCTTGTTATATGCATCAGGCAACATACGCATGATAGATTTTCTGGAAGGCAGTTGGTACCTTGGGTCAAATACATGTAACAGAGATCGGAATCCTTCATCTTCAACTACAGATAGGGGTTCCATATCTTTCACAATCATTTGAAGACGGCTTCGTCAATTGTTTTTCGTTTTGTGGAAGTTGAGGAGTACATGGTTTGTTGTGTTAGCAATTTTTCTATTGTGTTTTGCTTTTCCTTGGGAGTGACACCTTTTTTGTTTTTGATTTCTGTGTTTTTCTCCTCATTTGCTTTTCGTTTTTCTTTTGACCCTTTCTGGACCGTGGGTCCACCTTGGGCAAGTAAATTCGTCTGGCGTTGGCCTACGTAAATAATAAAAGTCGATCGCGGCCTGGAAATGGTTAAACTGAATTGGGTGCTTTGACTTTAAGTGCTAAAGATCCATAAGACAATGCAATAGATTGCATAAATTTCTATTTGGGGAATTATATTACCTGATAATATAACGATATATTGCATAAATTTCTATTTGGGAAATATATAACTGTTATACTGTTACATATGTACCTTGAATAGATTGGCAGGCAACGAATGTTTGAAAGACTCCGAACATTCTGAGCATTGTGCTTTTTGGTTATTCCCTGATAACTTCTTAAAATAATCCCATACTACGCAATACTAGCTAATTAGCGCACGTTTGCCAACTGACTGTGCACAAGCAGTAAGAATTTCGTTTTAAGTAAGAATTTTCATCATCTGAAAATGACAAAATTGCTCATCACTCCTCAGAAAACGGCCACTTTAAACATTTGAAACAAACAGAAAATATAAATTAGCATATACCTTCATCCATAATTCATTATCTTCTATAAAATCATACTGTACAACTTTTCAACACTCAACCGCGATGACCACGAGGTGAAAAAGGCGCGAGTTCACACATTTCTTGATCTTTGCGTAATGAAGTATTTTAGAACACTGACTAAAAATATTGCAGGCTCGGTATCGAATCACCGATACTTTTGCGAGTATCGAGCGTATCGATACTTTTGCAAATATTGGTGATTTCAATACTTTATCGATAGTATCGGCCAGCCCTACTAAGAACAAGAGTCGGGTCTTCGTAAAACATCCTTTCGTTGGGACAACGCCATACGAAATTCTCAAACAAGACAGTTGCCAGACAAACATTACATCGAAAAACTACAACGACGCGCAACAAAATATATCTTGGACCTTGCATTTCGAACTGACATCAACTATAAACTAAGACTTATATTGGAACTTCTCCCGATATCATACTGGCATGAATTTTTAGACATGGTTCTGTTCTACAAAATTACCCATGGCATGGTCAAGATTAACGACAACCTACCAACACCCAACAACAATGTGAGAAAACCAGATCTTCAAAACCAGACAACCTCTCGTTCTTTTAATACCACCAAATGCAAAACTTCCACTTATCAAAAATCTTTCATAAACAGATCAACCCGACCATGGAACACATTACCAGTTTCAATACTAGTTGCAGCTCTTATAATAAACACTTATGAAGTAGATGATCCTAGAACTTATAAATCTATTTGTTTGTCTTGTAATATGTGTCGTAGTTTGTCCTGCTCTGTATCCTGTTGTTTCTAGTGCATGTTTATGTGTGTCACAAATTATTAACTTGGGCCGCTGTAATTGGCGAGAGGCTGTAGCGTCGACCACGTGCGTCGACCGTGCCATTGTCCATACAGTGTGTATTGTTTTGTAAGTAATACGTGTCTTATTGGCAAAGCAACTAAATAGTTAAATAAATAAATAAACAAAAGAGTCCGATGTTTTTATATATTTTACCCGGCCTCGCGTTATCGCCGTAATGCGCGTATTCGATTATTCGAATAGAGAAAATGGGTTTGTACCAATTGAGCTATGTCACTCCTTTCAAATTCGTCGATGTTCATGATTCAAGGTTGGCTTTTACCACTGGTAATCAGAGTTTGTTTGGCAGTCCCTTGTTCTTTGTCGTAACTACGAGCTTTGTCACATTGGCACATAGAAGGCACTTGCGTAGCCAGCCCGACAATTTAGTCCTGCTATGCAAATAATTATTTCCATGTTCAACAACCGTAAAAAACAAATGAATAATGTTAACCAATTGAAATTTGCATATAGCTGGGCCAACATTGCAGGCTGCCTTCGCCATTGATACAAGATCGGGGATTAGGTGCAAAAATGTGACCTAAGCATACCCATATTGAAAACTTACTGTACTAACAACACCGCTAACTTTTTGTCTATAAAAGTGGTTTGTTCAGGCTTATTTTGCGCTTAGTGGAAATGGCGTTTAGTTGTTAATTTATGTTGCTCGTTTACTGAACAAACTGGACGTCATCTTTAAATTCAATCTTTTTTTTTTACAATTTTGTCATTATGATTTATGACATCTTTGTTTTTGAGATTTTTCACTTTAAAGTTTGTCCGCCATTTTAAACGTATCAAGTTTCTAGTTTATATGGACTTGTAGTTTTTAAAGATAAAAATGGCAATGCAATTGGCGGACATGGATTAATGGTCAGAAAACCTTAAGTAAAATATCTTAAAAACAGAGAGAAATGACAAATTGTAAATGAAGTACTTTTAGAGTCAATTATTTCATTTAAGACAAAAAAATACGTTGCTACAATGTTTCCGTATAAGAGTTCTTTCAATTGAGGCAAACTTAAATTAACAATCCACTAGAGCAAATCCTGTAGCTGTAACAATCCGTGAAATAATTTTTTTTACTTTATCTTATACATTAACTTTTCCGTCATAATTTCATGGATATGTTAAGTCATAGTTGTCATAACAAATCTCTCTTATTTAGTGTTGCCCAAAAGCAGTATCTGGTCAGCTTAACGACAAGTTTATAAAAATAAATTCTGTGAGTTAAATGTAAATATTTTTCTTGGAATGTTCCAAGTACTACCTTTAAGAACAAGTATGCAAACATTACACAATGCAAAGTAGAACGAATTTATTGAATCCGTAAATGCCACTAACCCGAGCACAAATTCAAGAGAATACGAATTAGCATGTCATAATATGTCTTCATATCGGTCAATCCAGAAACACTGGGGATTTGGAAGCCGTTCTAGTCAATAAAGTTAATATTTAACGTGAATGTGGCCGTGAATCGAGTGGGTTAGTGTAGCTAATGTATGTATCACACAATACTGCAACAAAGTCGTGTTAAAAATCCCATTACTGTAAGTCATCACTTGAGAATATACTGTAATTCCCCTCACCCAGTACGCATATGTGTTGCTAGTTCCCAGTATATTCATAATTGCCTTCTGCAAATAAGTCGCCCTAATAACTATGGACGATTCTGTTTATAAATGACCCAAAAATAGACCTCATCAAATTGCTAATAATGGTATATGTCCAGAATATCACATTCACACATTCCACTCGACAATAATTTGGCTAAAGGATCCATTTAAAATCCAACTTGCAAAAACCATCCAACTGTATTTGATTGACTAGCATTTTCTTGATTTTTGTAATCCGAAACCTGGTTGAAAACCAAATAGCGTCAGTACCAAAATGCAAAAATCCAGTGAAACTAGCCAGGAATAGACTATTAACGTGAACCGCCAGATGCAGTAACACCTTGTTGTAGAGGCATCTAAAGTCATCTAAGATACATCAGTAGCATCAGGGCTTGGTAACGACGACTCCACGCCACCGCTTTCGCTGTTGCTACTATGACGACGGGAACCAGCTACAGGCGTCGCCACCTTGGCGATCTCAGCGAGTGCCAACTGGGACGCGCACCAAACGGCCGTTCGACAACGCCGAGTGCTTATTGCCAAATTTCTAACTCCAGATGCTAATGAAAGAAGATCTGAAAAAGAATTTATCTTAGAACAAAACAAAACTCAATCCGAAAATATTCATCTTTCAGTTGATGTGGGTATCAGCATTGAAAGAGAAAAAAAGCATATAATTTTGCAATATTTCGGTCTTACAACGAACCCATTATAATTTACAAGTAAATAATTATAGTAAATAGTAAATAATTTACAAGAGTGTTGAACTTAAACCCATCACAAGTCCACCAAGACTGACACCCATATCAACCACAGGGTTCGTACTCTTTTTCAGAAACAATTTCCCAAAACTCAGATGAGCCTTCGGTATGAGCATTCGAATTTCGATACATTTTCTAACTTGAGCCCGTATTTAACCAGTGGCGCGATCAACGGGGAATTCGCTCATTAAGAAGCAACGCGCACGAAACGGAGACGTTAATGTGAATCAAAAATAAAACCCGTAATAAACCCGTAGTAAAGGTAATACACTGCAGACAACTGTTGAAAAGAAAACTTTATTATTTCAGTTTAGATTTCCAGGACCAGTGACCTTTTCCAGGACTTTCCAGTGCTGGAAAATGGCACAACGAAATTCCAGGACTTTCCAGGTTTTCCAGGACCCGTACGAACCCTGCAACCAAGGTAGCCACACCCCGCGGACACCTCAAGTCTCCCGCACAAACAGCCCTGCCATGCGTGCCAAACCTCTCCGCTCCGCCTCGACACCACGAGAAGAAATTTGCCACATCAAGAAGCTCGACAAAAATCTCAAGCCGACTGTCCCCGCAAAACCAGCGGGGGAGGAAAACACCGCCACAATTTGGTTCCAATGTCCACATCCCGGTAAAGTAGGAGTTTCCCGATGAGAAAAATCACAAGATGGCGTAAAAAAGATAGAACCCCACGTTTCGGGGCGATCTTCTGGATATGGCGAATTTCTTCACGAGGTGCCGAGCCGGAGCGGAGACGTTTGGCACGCGTCGCAAGACTGTTTGTCCGGGAGATGCAGGGTGTCCGCGGGGTATGGCTGCCTTGTTTGATATGTGCTCCAGTGTTGGTAGACTTGTGATGGGTTTTAATCCGACTTTCTGGTAAATATTTAGAACTTGATAATGGCTTCGTTGTAATACCGAAATATTGCAAAAATTATATGGTATTTTTCTCTTTCTTTGCTGATCTCCACATCAACTGAAAGATGAATATTTTCGGATTAAGTTTTGTTTTGTTCTATTTAAAACTGTCGTCTGGTTCAAAATATATCTTAGCTTGACTGAAATATTCTACTCACCAATGTAAATGTACAATCTTGGACAAAATGTGTTAAGAATTTTGGTGAGACACTTTCAGTATATAATTGTAGTTTTTTCAAAACCGCCCCCCTCCTCCCCTCTGACAATGTTGTATGATTGTGTAGAGGCACACAGGTAATGCTAATCCAACATTGAAAGAGGGAGGGAGCAAACTAACCATTATGTAAGCATTGCGTAGGATTCTGACATAATTAAAATTTCTGTCAACAATTTGTCCAAGTTACAAGGTACGTTTAAAACGTGACGTAATGAACTGAATTCAAAATAAAGCGGATCGTGCCTTTTCGCTACAAAGGGAATTATAATTGACAACAGTTTGGCGAGTACAGAAGAGCATGATTTTCACGTTTCGCATCTTTCTATACCCGAAGTGCCACCATTCCCCTTTAATTGTTTCACATCTTTATACAGTATATGTACTAGTCTTGACAAAACCTGTAGCAAAAAATTAGAAACACCAGGCTTGACCCTTTCGTGCATAGAGCCGCTACCCAACGACTTTATATATCTTACTCTGTCGATTTAACTCCAGACGATTTTACTCATCAAGAAAAAGTTCCCAAAATGCATGAAAAACTTAACCAGCCGTTCCAAAGCTACAGTAGGAAGAAGTTTAGATGGAATAAAAACACGGGAGACGTGTACGAGTTATTTAAAATATTGACTGTTATATTTATATATTACAAATGACTGTCTACAGCGGCGGGAATAAAACTAACATTTTATATAACAACGCACAAAAACCACATCTCCCTGAGATAACACCTCGTTATTATTACAGCAAAACCGAAGATCGGCCGATTCAAAACCCACCCCAATCGAATTTTGGTTTAAAATAACGCGCCGCGTGCCTGTGAAACTTTTTGAGGTCAGTATTCTATCCTGGAAAAACCGTAAACGTAAAACTTTTTAAAACAAAATTGTCGAGGCAAAAATTTTACAGCTTTTTTGCCCTTGTCTCATGATGATGGATTAAAAACCTGATAATTATAAATCAGTGCTGGTTACCTTTTCCATCGGGTGACCGCGGTCCTGTGCCATGCTTATTTCTTCCACTTAAATTACTGATCTCGTCTTTACGGCATGACTGCAAACGTCGAATACAGGTCATCATTTCGTCCACACTTTCACTAATGTTGATATTAAGCGGGGAGTGTCGTATTCTCTCGATCCTGGCCACCAAGGCTTCAACCTGGGTTGCACAAAAACATACATTGACCACATGGTTTTGCAAAAAATGTACATTATGTTAAATATAATAAGAGCACGAAATTTCCACCAAACCTACTGTACCAACAACAAACTTGCCCCTCAAACCGACACTTGGCATGTTCACGCTCAAAATGGTTCCCTATATCGCTCAACAAACTAACCATGTGATCAAGTCGTAACGATACAGTAGATTCAACAAACTTTGTTCTGGATGTCCAGGAACTGGACCGCGCCAAGTTGAGAAGTCAGTGACTCCTGTTATGGTAATAAGTTGTAAAAGTACTCCTACAAGAGTCATCGCAGTGAGGCACAGAAAGCAACAATATATATGAGAAAGTCATTTTACCTTTCCATGTTCTTTAACAACCTCACCTAGAAGACGGTCAACACGAGATGGACTGTGATGAAGTCTTCCAGTGGAAATACTGCCACTTGAAGAAATACGTCTTGTTGGCCAAAATTTGCAAATTGCCAGCTCAGCCTAATGAAATATTAGAATTTAATAGACACTAGACAGCAAGTAAATACTCGATTTTATTTATATGTAGTGAGGACAACCAGCTCTATGCAGAAACAACCTAATACCCAGAACAAACAGTACCACTCTGATTCCCCTATTAAATAGCAAAATGTCGGGTTATTGGTCATCTACATTTTCAAACAAGATAGAAAACAGGAAGATTTACCCAAAGAAAAAATTGTATTGACAAAATTTGCTATTATTATCTTATGAAGCATATCTTATAAAACTATTAAAATTATCATCATTTGACAGCAAATGCTTTATGAACAGTACTTTATATTATTACATGTACATGTATTTGATCATACTGGTCACATTATATGCACCAAGCTACATCCCCGACAAGGCGGTGCGACAAAAGAAGTGCGTTTGACCGCATACAGTACATATGCTTTAGCATGAAACATGTACAGGGATTTTGACCCAATTCTAATTTCAAATCTCACAAACTGGCCATACACTATGCGGAAATCATTAATACAAAAGGCATACAGAACTGAACAAGCACTATAATAACATATTACCTTTAAAACAGTTTTATCAGTCATTAAATATACAATTGACAATGATCAACAAACCTTGTGCCGTTCCTTTTCAAGATATCTCAGTTGTTCATAGCATTGATCAAGTCTGACATGCAATTCATTGCTTGGAATCGGCCTGCAGTACCCTCCTGGTGAAAGGCTCTCTTTTGCATCTTCCTCTGATTTACATGAAACTGACCGACGATACTGCATGCGTCTAGCCTGGTAATCTGCAACATCATTGCCTTTCCAAGAATGACAGTAGCCATTAGTCAGATTACTATCAACCTCATTTCTTCCCGCAGAGCTGAACTCATTGCAAATTTCATTTTTTTGTGGCCATGATCCACTTAAACAGACAAGTCCAACAGGTGGATGGACAGGGGAAACCCTGCTGTAGTCATATGAAGGTTGGTCAATGACGTCACCACAACTGTTAGTCTCAGAGTCACTCAAATGTGTCCATTCATCAGGAAGGGTGGGAGAACAATACTGGGAATTGTAATATCCACCACTTCCACTTTCGACGGAAGAGGACATTTGTGGA
The DNA here is from genome assembly GCA_026546875.1 of Pteroeides caledonicum. Taxonomy (NCBI): domain Eukaryota; kingdom Metazoa; phylum Cnidaria; class Anthozoa; order Scleralcyonacea; family Pennatulidae; genus Pteroeides; species Pteroeides caledonicum. The sequence continues at coordinate 16,030 of JAOBAZ010239176.1, forward strand.
GAAGGAAGATTTTCAAAACTGTCTATGGTTACTGGGTTATTTTCACCTATGCTTACTGGAAATGTTCTATGTGGTGATATTTGTGACTGGATGACCCAACCTCTTCCATGGGGAAGAGAGCTAGGTGTTGTAATTGGCGATGTTACGGAACTGTTGTGGTTAACATCTCTGTTGTGCCAGATGTGCTCTCCAGGAATAGAAGAGGACAGCTGGTCTGCATCAGTCACACAGTCGGGAGAGGCATGGTGATTAGGCGATGGCCAAGAACCAGGGTCAGCCGGTCTACAAATTGACAACAGACATTTGATTCAGCAAAACGTACCATTAGAATAGATGTTGTCATGTCACTTTTCACTGAATTACATCATATTTTTATCTTTGAAAACGTCCCAAGAGATAATAAATTACATGTACATGTACATGCAGTATTAATTATAATTCATATAATGTAGTACATGTTTAATTTGTATGGCGCGCCAAGACGGACAAAATTACGAAAAGTTAAATATATAAAACGAAACAGAAAATGTTATATCGCAATCGATATTTAGAAGACGTATTACAAAAAGACAACAAGAAACATACAAATATAAAACCAAAATCCACAATTATAAAACGAAATACGTATATATAAAACGAAATTCTCACTTATGCGACAAATTTATTTAAAATAAAACAAAACGTTTATTCATGAAGCGAAAATCTTATTGGCAACAAAGCATGGAAAGTTAAAACGAAACGTTCGTTTATATCACGAACGTTTTTTTAATAGAACGAAACATTTCCATAAACTATTTGCTTATATAAAACGACCTTTTTTTCTATAAATCGAAATTTTTCTCTACAAGACAACATTTTTGTCAAAGTAATTGTACTCGGGCCAGCTTGTGGCCCCTCACCCCTGGCCGTTCCACTCCGTTCACACATGTTGAT